>KZ061690.1:22292-41742 GCA_002091835.1 Anopheles maculatus | reverse complement strand
TCTTCTTTCTTGGCCTAACGACCTCTTAAGGTCATGCCTGCCATTTCTGGCTTACTAGACTAATTGATACCGCATAGTTGGTTAGTCAATCCTCACTATGGGGGAACGGCCCAGATGAGACTTGAACCCCGATCCTGCCGTGTGAAGACCGGTGCCGCTGTCGCATCACCACCGGGCCGCCCTTTCTGGCTTACTAGACTTATTGTTACCGCATAGTTGGATAGTCAGTCCTCACTATGGGGGAACGGCCCAGATGAGACTTGAACCCCGGTCCGGCCATGTGAAGACCGGCGCCGCTGTCGCATCCACTAACGGGCCGCCCTTTCCAATTCTTATTTTATTTATTTATTGCGTTAATAATGTTCCAAGTAAGGTGTCTAAATGTTACAAGCACTTCAACATTGAAGCTGAAACTATTACCAAGTTGGGATCACAGATTCACACATCCTAATCTAATCCCATGTCCATGATTCGGATGATCTGGTCTGTTTAGCAGTTTTTATTTGAAAGAAAGTAATACCTTCAAGAAAAATAAAAGCAGAATGGATAAGTTTGAATGTGTTATATTTCTAGTTCAAAATGCTTTGCAGGACTATCCACATCTGATTCATTATTTGGTCCACAGTCTCAATGCTTGATCCTGTTACTCTTCTTCCTAATCACCACAATTCTTGCCATCATTTCTGTACAATAAACGATCCGTCCTGTTGCCACTTGCGACACGCTGGTAACAATATTCCATCGGTATGCACTACCGGGCAGATTAACGATCGCTGACAGATCCCACTTGGTGTTAATAAACTGATAATCTCCCGGGCTGGTAGGGCACTTTAGTGGCTGCGAAATACTGTTAAGGAAACGTTCCTTAAACCCAGTGTCCTCGAAGTACTCGCACAGCTCTTCCGTTTCGATGGTGTTAAAAAATTCACATTTCGAGAGATCCATCTCACAGCGTTTAATGTTTGCCTTATACTGTGTACGGTGGGAAACAATATGTCTGTTAAATATTTTAAAAAACTCGACGACAATGACATTTACCTTCAAAGGACCTTCAATATTCTCTTTTATACGTAGCGTGCAGTTAAATAAATTCTCGTTAGGTTTGTTGGTAACGCCATATTCCGGTAACATTATCACAGGAAACTGATCGGCGGGTTCGCAGTTGGTGATGCGGTCTATTTTGAAGTACTTTATACTTTCGGCATCTGCTAGAACGTCCTCGTACAAACTTAAAACGTTCAATACAATAGCCGCAGTAGTGATAAGCATAGTGACCAAAGCGTTAAAACTAGCAATATACTGAAATACACCCTGTGTCAGATGGTTTTATGTCTTTTTCAGTTTTCACAACACTGATCAAATTACCAACAATCACCATTACATTTGACACACTCCAATAAGTAAATTATTCAATTAATTAAATGATCTCTGTCGTTCTTCCAGATGAGCTTGGCGATTACGATGCGGAAACACACACCGGTGAGTACGTATCGTCGCTCAAGATCGCCCTGCGACAATCGGAGCCACTGGAAAAGAAAGCCATGGAACTACATCAGAAGCGCGAGCCGGGCCAGGAAACGGTCGCGGTGTACGATGAGTTTGTCGGTATCGCGCGCAGTTTAGAAACGTACGGTATCGATCCGCATCCGGTGAAGGATCACCGTGGTACACAGCTTTACCTGGGAATTAACTTTTCCGGCATCAGTACGTTTGCGGCGGGACGCAGAACACAACACTTTCGCTGGCCCGAGGTCCACAAGATTAACTTTGAGGGCAAGATGTTCATCATCCATCTAGCGTATTCGGAGGATCGAAGAGAAGTAGTAAGTTGATGATATAGAATAGTATAAAAATGAAAGAGGATTTTAATAACTGTTTTTTCATGTTCAGAAAAAGCATACCGTAGGATTTAAGTGTCCGTCAGGCGCGGCATGCCGGTACGTGTGGCGATGTTCTATCGAGCAGATGCTGTTCTTTACGTAAGTGACGTTTTCTATCAGTATTTCCATTAAGATAAATTTTTCGAAGGCTTACTCACCCTGTTCTAAAACCGAAATACTAGGCTTCCAACTAGCCAACATGCCTCCGTTGTGTCCGGAGGTGGATTTTTCTCCTGGGGTACTAAATTTCGCTATTCGGGCCGTACTGAGCGAGAACTGATGTCAGAAGCTCTGCAGGCCCTTCGTCAGCAGAAGCTCAACAATACCAGCCCAAGTAAAAGAAAAGCGCAAAGCGTCCCAGCGACGCCCTCTAGCCCTCAGGGGGATTTGGCGGAAATCCGTAAGTCCCGTAAGTCACTGCCGAGAGCCTCCACATTGTCTGACTAATGTTTGTGTGTTTTTTTTGTATTTCATTTTGACCTTTTTATCGATCCGCCTGGTTACGTGTGATCCTATTCCGCCCATGACCACTGCTTTGCAATCTAATTTCGTGTATGTGTGTGTGTGTGTGTGTTTCTGCCTGTGTGTGTTTGTTTGTTTGCGTGTGCAACTCGATTGGCGCTTACCGTGTATCACCCGGCTTTCCCCCCCCTCTGCAGGATATAGTAGCCTTCCAAGATCAACCATGTCGGAACCGCTGGGCGGTTGCGGCGATCATATGGCGTCGTCCGTGTACTGTACCGACAATCCACTGCCAACGCTAGAGACTGTATCGGAGGAGGCGCGCAAAACGAACGGTGAGAGTAACGATCACCTGTCCGATTACTACTTCCGCGATTCGTTCGACCACTCGTCGTCCGAGTCAGGCTTTACGGCGGCAGCCAACAGTGCAAACGCGATCGGCGATCATCATCACCATCGACATGGGGCCTCATCTGGCGGACACCATTCTCTGCTGCATCATCACCACCGTCAGGCGTACACGACGGACAACATCCCAGCGCTTGCTATCCATAGTGTTACAAACCATGCGGCCAGCATTATCCAGCAGCAGAACGCGAGCAATAGCGCGAAGAATGCAAAAAAGTTCTCCCTTGTGCAGGCCTTCGTACCGTCGTTTGTTTTTGTCGTGGTAGTGTTGATCGTTTCGGCGATCTACATCCTCGAAACCGACTCCGAATTGTTTGCATCGATGCGCAACTGGCCGGAGATGATCTGTTTGCGCTACCAGTACTATCAGCCGCTGAAAGAGTTTTTGGCGAAAAAGTTTGGTGCCATATTTTGATTTATTCTGACTGGACGCACGGAAGCTTCCTGTACGGGCAATGATGGACGGACCGTGTGTGGGCAGGGTGGTGGTGGATTTTCCACCTTCTATCCGCCACAGGAATACTTTCGCGAGCGGGATACAAGTGGAACCGGTAATGAAACTCCCATTACGCTCACGCTTACCCTGCCTACCGCAAGGGCTATGTAGGGAGCTTCGGAGTGGTCCGAAACAGATAACATTCTGAACACATCGAAAACCCAATTCAAGCTAGGCTTTTTTGCTTGATTAGATCTTTTTTTTTAACAAAAGTATGCGTTTTTATTGCGCTAATAATTGCAGTATTTTTTATAAAATAATGTCAATCAGTTTTTTTTTATTTGCACAACTTTGAACTTGTGAACACGAAAATCCACAAACATCTTGAAATGGAACATTTGCTTTAATCTAAGGAAAATTTTCTAGGGTGGGATAAATGTGGTTCTATTTCGGTACACCTTCAGCGGTGTACTTGGCAGAACGTAAATACTCAATGTCAAGATGTCCGAGGCACTGTATTTATTGCTTACTATGATAAAACAAGGAATGTTGTATTAAAATTCATCTATTTTGCACTCATTAGGGATGACCTAACGCTTAATGCTATGATCCTATTTCAGTATTTTTGTTCATTTACTCCGTAACCATACAAGTATTCATGAGAATCAAAGGACAACAAACAAAATTAATGCACTCTTCGTAGTAGACGAACACGTGTTTGCATATTCTAAAACAATTCGCAATTTCTTAACAACGAACCAACCAACTCCAAATCCGTCTTGAATCTGTATTTTTGAAACAGTGTTAAATTAGTCTGTGGATGATATTAGTGATACGGCATGTTTTAGGTTTTCTCTTAGATAAAAAAAAGCTTATAAGCATTTATTGTACTTTGTACCTACACTACTCTAAGCAGTATTGATTTAGTTGTGTTGAAAGCTACACACGCTTGTAACACAATGCATAAAGTTGCCGCTTTCCAGTAAACGGACCTTAGTATGTTAATACGTTAGTAAAATGTGTAAACGACAAATTATTTTCGTTTTCTTTTGTTGCCGGAAGCATTAAATAGTTTTATTATCGGGGGAAAAAACCAAACTATACTTCATCGTACCTCTATTTTCTGGGACCACCATCAGTATCGGTCACAGCACACCAACCACACAGGCGGTGGTTGGAAAAACAGCCTAACCATTTTCTTGTGTGGCAAATGCATATGGTAAAAGATTTAATTCTTGAAACGATAGTTTTAGCCAACAGACGAGAAACGACAGAAAGCTAGCAGACAGAATGTGGAACAAACAAACAAAAATTGTCAAAGAATGGAGAAAAAAAAAACCAACAAAGAAACAATTTTACTTAGCTTTTGCAAAGCTCCACGAAATCTAAAATGATAGACTCAGTAGAAAAGAATAAAAATCGCCAAATACTGTTACATAAAGAAATACTGAGAATGGAAGTGCAGAACTAAGTGAAACGCATGTCGAAAGAGATTACAGCATAAACTCACCAGACGCAAAAAAAAAACCCGTGCTGAATGTTATTGTTTCCTTAGAGAAATTTACTTAGAGAAAAAAAGAGTGTTACCTTCTTCCGCATGCGACTACTGTGCAGTGTATAGTTATACTGGTTGGGAGAATATGATATGTACCTAGGATCATGATGATGGTAACTGATCGATTAATTAGCTTGCGAACTGCTTTAAAATGGTCAAATTAAAGTCAAAACGGGCTCGAACATTTGAAATAACAAGTATTAGCCACTTAGAATCGTAGGATAGCTCATAAAGCAGCTTCAGCATTCCTAGGAGGTTAGCGGAACGCGATATTGGATAGCAAACGAAAATAAAACAAAGGCCAGTGATAAGATAAGCGCTAAGATTCAGATTTATCAATCGTATCTCTTTGTCTCGACTTGTCCGTTAATGAATGCTTTACACACATGGTGAATAACAAAAGAGAAACGGAAATTTAAGTATTAACAGCTATGTGTAATGTCCCCCAAAGAAGCACTATCGTTCCAGCACTGTTTCGGCATGAAATAAGCCTGCTTTTGCTTATACTTGCAGGTCACATCAATTGCTCGGTGTGCCCCTTCAAAAAGGACTTTAGATACCTTATCTGAAAAAAACAAAAGCATCCTATTGGAGAGAAGAGTAAGTGTTTGTGGTAAAAAAAAGCCAACACAAAGCAGTATTTGTTCGAAAAACGCTGAACATTTTGGCGTACAAATGTGTAACATTATTTGCAATTTTGCTTACCGAATAGTGGGCAAAGTACAGAGCCGAGGCGGAAGCTTTTAGCAGAATGCAGTTTTAAACATACACATAAAAACCACACCACCACAACAAAATACAACAAAGAAGAAACAAATTGCTTGCCTTATTTGCTTACACTGCACACGAACGAGCCGTAATGTAATCGTTTCATGGTAGTAGTGACACAGTGTAAAAACAAGGTTTTATGGTGCGATTGATTGTAGAAGTAACTAGTAATGCTGCATTTAAGCAATTCATTATCTTTAGCTAGGTAATTTTGAGTATTAGCGTAACAAGTACAGCAATCACACACGGAAGTAACCGTTTCACTAGATGGAACGCACACGGGAGTATGCGAAAGGGGACACCATGCATACAAAAAAGAAAGCGCAATTTATCAGCGATACGTCCATTAATGTTTGAATGTCGTCCGTTCCACAGGACATTTTTAATGTGTTGCGGCATATGGAACAGGAACTCACACTTTGACAGTTTTGAAGAGATTACTATACTGGGTACACTTTAGTTTAGTTAATTTCGCAGACGAATACAGTGAATGGCAAAACAACTCATTTCTTAATTTTTTCGACACATTGAAACATCTGTTATATCTCATTATTTTTGTGCTTTTCTTCTTCCTTGGCACTACAACCTCCTGAGGTCTTGGCCTGCTATAGTTAGCTTTCTGTGACTTAGTTTTACCCGTAGCTCAGCCAGTCCTGCGTACGGGGAGGAGGTCCGGACGGGATTCGAACCTCGGTTCTATGTGTTATTAATAATGAAATATTACAACAATTGAATATTGTAAATCTGTTTCATAAATTTAATAACATTTTCTCATTTTACTCTCCACTGTCATTAGTTCGAATTTCTATCGAATCTGTCCATAGAAGTGTTCTCCAAAAGTATAACAACTGATCGGTACGCTCTCTACCCCATTCATGTCTTTTGGTATTTTCCACCTTAAAATGAAAGAGCGTTTGGAAGTCTTACCTACTGGTACTTTTTGCGTTAATGCAGGAATAAATTATTATTGTTTAAGTGTTTTATGATGCAGCGTTTAGTGCGCACATAAAAAAATAAGATATAAACAAATGTATAAGTGATTTAAAATGAAAAATTGGACACATTCTTTTGCCACTCACTGTAGCTATGTAGGGTTTATTTATTTTGTTTAGTAGGAAGATAAGCAGAAACGCTTTACGATTGTTTGAATTTAATTTTTTTATATAAATTTGACCCGAAACAATAAGTTACAACAGTTAGGACGATGAAGATCCAACTAGTGACAATCATTATTATTTTGCTTTGTGGAATGTACTTACCATGCTTTTGAAACTCACCCACAAGATGCCACCGACTAGTTGGTTTTATGCAAGCAGTAGTAGCAGCAGCAGCAGCAGCAGCAGCAGCAGCAGTAGAACATATCAGAATGGAGAAAATAGACTTAGTAATATAATTATGCCACTCCCAAAACCCATTCAACAAAACGCAAATACTAAGATCTGCAAAAATGATCGCCGAGTTCCTAAACTCCTGATTGCAACAATAGAAGAAGAACAAAATGCGTGATGCGTAAACTTTAAAAGCTATAGGTAAATGATATGCCGAAAGCAGATGATGGTATCTTGCTTTCTAATAGAACGTTGCTCTTTTTTATTTTCTTTGTTTTAAGCTATTTTAATTAAGGGCAACAGCTTTCAAATTCGGTCTCGTACGATTTTAGTTGCAAGCGTTTCTTTGCTAATATCGACCAATTTTGAACACCAACATGATAGTTCAATTTCCAAACTATCAAGATGGCCTGTCGTCTTTTAGTCTAACAAATCCAAAACACATTACTCGAAAGAGAGCAATTAAACGATCGTACTAAAACTCGCATTATGGGCATCATTTCATCACGTCAACCAACATCCCCTCGTGTCATGCCAATGCGGACGGTACAGTGCATCGCAGTTGGAAATGTATGCGATACAAAGCGCTATAAGAAAGCGCTCATGTTCCAGGTCGTGTCTCTAGCATGTATACAGTTTGTGAAATCATTATAACTTTCCAAGCTTCTCATGGTCCCCAGAGCGATAAGTGCAATGAAAACGTAACGTTAAGCGGAAGCAAATAGACATCTTAGCCTGAAATAACTTGGTACAGTTTGAAATGAGAAAACGCGTTACGTTAAACTTCCTGCAGGTATTCGAGACACAAAAGAATGAACGTTGTCTTGCAGCAGCAGCAGTAGCATAAGCAGAATGCAAGAGTGGTAAAGAAAACTTTAAAAACTTTAATCTGATAGGGTTTAAGTTGATGAAAGGTACGAGTTATAAACGCAGCGCAGTTCAGAAGATGAACAGTTGAGAAGGTGAACGAAAAACCAATTATATGTAACCAAACTGATAGTAATAAAATGAGATAATCTTTCCTAAGCGCGCAAAGTGTCTTTATTTGTTTTGCTTTAACAGACGAATATGAGCTGATGTGCTCAGTTATAACTCCCATTGAATATAATTATACACTGATTAGCATTGTGTACGTACGTCTGATAACTTTAAAAAGTTGCATAAAATTGCATGATGATGTTTATAAGCTAACGATATCCTCCTGTCTCCCATTCCTCTTATTGTCTAAACTAATAGTCCGAACCTTCGAACATAAAGTCACCATCTGGCTGCATCACGGATAGGAACATCTCGTCCGTCATATCGTCATCGTCCATCGAGAACGGTGAAGGATAATAGCACGGTGTGCACTGCATATACGCTACACCGGTATTGTGGCCAGTACATTCGCACGTTTGGCAACTGTTCGGTTTGGCCGATGCAGCAATACGTTTCGCAAAAACCTTGATAAACTTTTTCGTATGATTCGAGTTGGACCGATCCTGGCGCAGCTTGTGCCCGCCAAAGATAGACCCATCCGTTTCCAGCGCTAGCGCAATACACTCGCCAAGCGTTGCCTTTGGCAGCTGAATCTGTCGCCGCAGATCCGAATCGCCCTTCAGCTCCTTTACGTCCTTCTTTGTGTACGCCAAACCGCTATCCATACCGTAAAACAACCGGGAAACGCGAGACTTCTGGAACGAGAGCTCATGATCGGCAAGAATGTGCAGCTTGATGTCGTTCTCCACGAGCAGCTGAGCAAGAGAAGAATAGTCGAGCTTCATGCGAGACGCAAAGCAACGCGAGCACGGCAGCAGTATGAATGTTTTCGATGCTCCAGGGCGGAAGATTAGCTTTGAAGCTTTAATAATAGCGTCAAAAATGTCCTCGTTGG
The DNA here is from genome assembly GCA_002091835.1 of Anopheles maculatus. Lineage (NCBI taxonomy): Eukaryota > Metazoa > Arthropoda > Insecta > Diptera > Culicidae > Anopheles > Anopheles maculatus. Next base: position 33,032 of record KZ061690.1, on the reverse strand, counting down.
TACCGTTGCCGATTGTGATGTGATCGAAGAATGGCTGCAATCGATCGTGCGTTTCAAACACGTTGTTTCCAACCACGACGCTGTGTGCACGATCAAACGGTGCAGCTCCACCAAATGCCACTACACCGAACAGTGTGTCCTGTATGTTTAAATCCTGCAACTCCCGGTAGATACCGTCCACCAGCAAGTTGATGCTCTTGGTCTGTACAAACTGATCGTTGCAAGGTTTCGCTTCAATGATGAATACAACGTCGGCCGCCTTTGGAACAGCTTCGTCACGTAAACTGACGAAGGATCCTTCCGGTACGTAAGTTCCATTCATTAGCATACAGCTGATAGTCGAGAGAAATAAATTAGAGTACTTTTTTTTTACAAATAACAGTTTTAAAACTTACCTGATGCAGCTGTTGGGCACTCGCAAAAGTGTATCCTCGAGCATACAAGCCTGAATGTATGCCAATGCGGCCGTACATGCACCGCGATCGGTAGCGTTATCGTCCCTATCTGGCACAAGATTGTTACCCAAATCCATGCACATTTCATAGAATGGCGTCACGTCGACTATCGGGAAGCAGGAGACAAAGTACGACAGCTTATGGCGGAAAAAGGAATCACATAGCTGGCTGAGCTTGTTCGAAGCACTGTAAAAATTGCTGGTATGGTTCGTTGTGGTGATTGGCGAACTGCAACCCGGCAGCGCCCAACTATCGATAAACTGTTCGTCCGTTTCGCTGAACCGATTCGACGAGGTGATTCGATCATCAAACGGTTCGTTGTTCATTGTGCCAAGCAATCCGGCCACCTTACCGAAGTACCAGCCATTTAATTCCAGCCAGCATAGGTGGTATCGGAGGCTGCAAGCTACCAGGAAGCCACGCTGTGACTCGATGTATAGTAAGTCTGACTCTTGGAAAACTACCGTTTCGGTACCGATCATTGCAGGCATGGCAGTTGCTTCTTTGTTGTTGATTTTCACCGACTGTACACGAAAGTAAAATAAGAACCTGTGGTTAAACTTGTTTTTGTGACCTAAGAGTATTGACTGTTATACGTACAATGTTAAACACATCGATTGCCAGTATGTCTTCCTCTGTTATGAGAGTAATCTGTCGGGATGGTTGTCCATCTTCTTGTACCTAAAATGTGCATGTGGACCAAGTATAATACGATAGATTACTAAACCGAGCTCAGTGCCCAAGTGCAGCTTCATACGTACCGAAGGTTCCAAAAGCAGCGTCAACGTTCGGTTGTGATAATCGTGCGCCAACAAATACCGACACCTGTTCGAGTTGTTTAACTCTAGCGATAGGAAACGTTTATCGAAAGACATGTAGTGTCTCGAACCGATCAACAATCCAACACTCTTAAACGGTGGCAGCCACATTTCAGGCTTTGCATGAGCACAAACTTGATTCCACAACGTCCAGACCGTCATGTTGCTACCGGCAAACATATCCTGTATGTCGTGGATGTACTTAAACTCCGGTATTTCCTCAAATTTGGGCGTTTCGTTGAACGCATGCCACGACATGGGCAGTTTCTGTTCCAGCTCAATCACTCCATGATCGGGATCGAATATGAACTTGGTCTTAGCCTCGCGGTAATGATTTTCCGTTTGCAGGGCAGTCTGCGCTATGTGTGTCAGCTTGTTGCGCAGTATTTGCCACGTTTGTTTCAGACGCTTGTTAATCTGGAACTCTTCGGCAAGCCATTCCAGCTTTGCCTGTGCTTCTTCATAACGCTGCAAGAAGAATTGAACGAACTCGATCTTGCGCAGTTCCTTAATCTCTTCCTTCAGTCCCTCCATTACGTGGTGCAGCTCCCGTGCGAACGGAACTACTTTCATGTACTTTTCCCACAGGAAGCGACGCACTATCGATGAATATTTGCTCAAGTTCGTTATGATGTCCTCCGTTACCAGATCCTTGTACAGATTGTCCAGATCTTGAGTAAAATTTGTAACCGTATTAAAGTACGGAGAGTCTGCAATCTCTTGGGTTTTGTTGTACAAAAATGCTACAAAAAAAAACAAACCAAACAGGGAATTAAAGAAACGATTCTTCCAACGTGGTTAATGGCGATAAACAACTTACTAAATATCTCGTTCCCCACATACCAGCCCAACGATTCACCGTAATGCGCAAGCCGGATTATCGTTGGCTCTATGTTCTGTAGCAGCTGGTGCCAGAAAGACGTTGCCATCACGATCGTCTTATCCCAAATATCCTGAATGTGCTGTAGGAATTGTGTAGAATGGTTACGTTAAATGGTATACACATTATCTATGCTTTCATTGTACAGCGAATGTACCTTTATAAACTGCAAATGGATATCCTTCACGAACTTGTCATACCGTTCCAGCGAGCTTTCCAGCGTGGATGTTAAGTAACGGGTGCCATCGCCTTGGAAAATTTTGCCGATAATATCAATCAACTTCTGATACGATAGCTTCACATGCTCCAGCAACCAGGTGATCGATTTGCCAAACGCTTGTCCCGATTCGCCCATCACATGCCACAGTTCCGTCAATATCTTGGGCAGCGATGTTATCTTATTCCTGATGGCCAGCTCATCCAGCACCGTAACGGTAAAGTTAATAGCGGAGCGAATGTAAAAATCGTCCGCCGCATACGACGCGTTCAGGAAACTTTCCAAATCTTCCAGATCGTCCTGCAGTACGGCCAAACCAGCAACATCCTCAAACAAACCTTCGACGTAGGGTAATGCAGCCTCGTAAATGCCCAAAGTAGTGTCCCTCGACTCTAAATATACATGCTTTATCCAAAACTCGGCATATTCGAGCATTCCATGCTGCATCCGATTAACGTAATCCTTAATCCAGCTCTGTACATCTGATTTAATCTGAGGCCGCCATAAAAGATGTCCCGTAATTAATCGTGAATGGTTCATCTTCAGATAATAGGTCACGTCGACTTCACGTGCATTATCATAATCTCTCCAGAAATCGAAATACGCACTACGAGAGTCCGGCACAATACCGTACATGTGCACATTCTCCGAACCGTCCGGTGTCACGTTAATCTTCATCTGTACCAGTTTATCGTCTACGTTTAGGCGGAAAAAGCCAACAGCATCTACGTCTGTACCATCCAGCAGGGTTCCGTTGATCAGATACACAGGATACGCACCATCTGCCTTTGTCCACAGACGATATTTGCTGTGGGATGTAATTCTCTACAAGCACAGATAGAAAAACACAAAATGTAAGCAATCGAGCACCTTAGAATGGGAGTTAATTTTTGAGCCATACCTCATACAGCATTTCCTTCTGGTGTACGTTCAAAGAGCCAAGCATATGCCCATGCATCTGTGACAGATAGGCACGTTTGTAATGCGAGTTCGAACTGACACCATACAATCCGGGTCGTAAACCGATGGATCCGATCGAATCCATATCCAAGTCCGATGCGTCGTGCCTGCTAAACAGATGGTACGAATAGTTCCAGTACCCAACAATGGGCTTCAAATCGTTCAAGTTGAATCCCATCGCCACCAGATGCTCATCGTCATCATTGTAGCGTAGTTCCATTTTTGAGCTAAACCAGCGCTTCGGATCAGTAACGTAATGTGCATTCATTGTGACGTCCTGCTGGAAACTGGGATGCCCAACGGATACACGAATATGCTGCCCGTTAGTGGTACTGTTGTCCAGATCACGCCACTCGATCCCACCGCGCATTGTCCGTTGCTTCGGAATTTCGTCCTCGGCATTTTCAGTACGATTCGGACTGTAGGAGAATGTAACGTCCGAATCGAAAGCTTGTTTTGTGTACGAGTACCATCCATCGGCTGAAATGTTACGCTTTGGGTAGGATATTTGCAGTGTAAAGTTTTGCGATGCCAAATCGTTCCTAGATCGATTGGTAATCTTAAAATCGTAAGCAATCCACACGGTAGGCGACAGTTGTAGCTTCGATTTCTTTTTGCTCACATTATTGTCCTCTTCGAAATCGGCCGTCAGCACTACCGTCCTGTTCGAGTGGTTGGCTTTCACGAGATATTCGTTACCCAGCTCCTTGCTCAGCACATGCAGTTCTCCGCTGATCTTAAAGTTTGATTGATTGCGTAGCTGGAATATTTCGGCGCGCTTGATGTCCTGTCAAGGTACGCATGCAAAAGAAATTAGGAACCTTCGAAAGCATTCGGTAAATCTTTTACGAGTTACACTTACCAGTGACCGTACGGATGGATCTGAAGTGCTTAACGAGTGCACATAATGCACTCCTACAGGCATGCGCTTATTTTCCAATGTTACGTCTATCGTTTCCTTATCAAAGCCAGCTCTACAAAAGAGACACATGACCACATCAACTTTAGTTAGACCATAAACCCTGACCAAAACCAAAAATCAAAAACTTTACCTAGATTCCATCTTTGAAGTGTACTGTCCACTAAGCACCTTTTCGCTATTATAGTCAATCTCTGCATGCCCGTTAGTTATCAACGGTCGCTGCGCAAGCCCATACTTGACCTCCGCAAAATGTCTAGTTTGCAGTGGTACTTCGATCTTTATAGTGCCTTGCTGCTCGCGGTCAACATTATTATTGCGATAGGTTGCCTTTGCATCGAAAATAGCGCTCGATTCAGGCCACGTTCCTTTCAGATATCGTATGGATTCTAGCGGCGTTTCAATAAACTCTAGCTGCCCATGGATCCATGACACATTCAGGAACGGAGTTGTACAATTAACATCACCCTTCATGTTGGACAGATTGGTGAATGCCACATTTGCGCTTGCCACCTTCGTGGATGCAGGTATCGAAATGTTACCACTTAAAAAAGTAAAATGAAACACATTTTAAACATTATCGTTTGCCAGATTTTGTGTAACTTACCTAAAGAGATATAACAAATCGACAATGTTGAACGTTCCGTGAGCCGAAAATGCATCCTCCAAATACCACGGTCCTCGTAATCGAGCCATCAACTCCCGATGATCCCCGTTTCGGAATACGTTTAGGGTCGTCTGAATCCTTTCTTTGCGAATATCTGGGCCCCAGTCAAATCGCACCAATACCCTCTGATCACCGATACCGCTGTACTCCGTTTGGTAAGCGTACCGTTTGTGGCTTTCATCCGTTTCGTACGATGTTTCCATGTTGAACGTTTTCACCTTATCCATAAACGGTAAATCCCCGTTCATGACAAACGCCAGTGTGTGCACATCTCCTACTGGTTTCGGTAATAGCACTTTCATTACAGCGGACACATCACGGATGGAAATGAAGTCTACTGAAGCGTTGGCGCTGAATCTATATAAACAATAGAAATGTCATTGGTTTACCTCCCTATAAAACCCATCAGTCGGTCCAGTACAACACTTACATCCAAATGTTATTCAAGTTGAGATCGCCACCAAAGGTAAAGTTGTGATTGTTTTCTAGATCCGGGCTCACGTACCGTACGCCTGTGCGGAAGTATCGTTCGACGGAGTTTCTCACCACCCGATTCTCCAGCGCGAACTTCATGTCCGACTTTAGTGCCCAGTTCCACAAACAACTAGCATCGCCTGACACATCACGAATAGCGTATCGTGCAATCACCGAACCCGATATCGGTTGCACATCGAACACCATCTCGATATCTGCTTGATCTACACCGTAATGTACCCAAGGAGAATGAAGCTTAAATTTGCCTAGTGCTTTGCCATTTGCTTCTGGGTTTATACCGATGTTAAAGTCAACATTTTTCAGACTCGGTTCAGACGATTCCAGACCCATCCTCACGAACCAATCGGACATCGCCGATAATTTAAAGCTACCATCAAGTTTCGCCTGCTTGGGTCCACTTTCAAGCTCCAGATTCAATTCGGTAACGGGCGAATTATTGGTGCATCGGTACCGTATCGATCCTATTGATCCTTCCGCGGTTAGCGGTTGAAAAACAAGATCCGCTCTGTAGGGAATATCGTCAGTGATCGTTGCGCTACCTTCCAACTGGAAAGCGTACTCATTTCGGAACAGCTGTCCCGATACGGCGTACTCGCTGCCCTGGCGATGTTGCAGACGTCCATGAATGGACAAATTCCTATAATCTTCCATCGGTACACTAAGATCAATGGAGAACATTTCTCGGTTCCGCTCTGCCTTAGCTCTGATCTCTTCTACAACACCTTTCTTATCGTAGAACTTAACATTACAGTAAGCTTTAGGGAGTGGTGTTCGGGTAATTAAGAAATCAGTATTGATAAGATTGATCGGTAAGAAATTGGATTGATACTTTCCGGCGCCCTTTATGTAATGAGGTTTTGCAAACGACCAGCTTCCATCCATACGGAACTGTAAAAAAAAAGATGTAACGTTTAACTATATGGATGAGATACGGAGCATTGGTGTAACTACTTACATTGCTATACAAATCACCGTCGTTGACCATGCCGTGAGCCGAAAATGCATCCTCCAAATACCACGGTCCTCGTAATCGAGCCATCAACTCCCGATGATCCCCGTTTCGGAATACGTTTAGGGTCGTCTGAATCCTTTCTTTGCGAATATCTGGGCCCCAGTCAAATCGCACCAATACCCTCTGATCACCGATACCGCTGTACTCCGTTTGGTAAGCGTACCGTTTGTGGCTTTCATCCGTTTCGTACGATGTTTCCATGTTGAACGTTTTCACCTTATCCATAAACGGTAAATCCCCGTTCATGACAAACGCCAGTGTGTGCACATCTCCTACTGGTTTCGGTAATAGCACTTTCATTACAGCGGACACATCACGGATGGAAATGAAGTCTACTGAAGCGTTGGCGCTGAATCTATATAAACAATAGAAATGTCATTGGTTTACCTCCCTATAAAACCCATCAGTCGGTCCAGTACAACACTTACATCCAAATGTTATTCAAGTTGAGATCGCCACCAAAGGTAAAGTTGTGATTGTTTTCTAGATCCGGGCTCACGTACCGTACGCCTGTGCGGAAGTATCGTTCGACGGAGTTTCTCACCACCCGATTCTCCAGCGCGAACTTCATGTCCGACTTTAGTGCCCAGTTCCACAAACAACTAGCATCGCCTGACACATCACGGATACCGTATCGTGCAATCACCGAACCCGATATCGGTTGCACATCGAACACCATCTCGATATCTGCTTGATCTACACCGTAATGTACCCAAGGAGAATGAAGCTTAAATTTGCCTAGTGCTTTGCCGTTTGCTTCTGGGTTTATACCGATGTTAAAGTCAACATTTTTCAGACTCGGTTCAGACGATTCCAGACCCATCCTCACGAACCAATCGGACATCGCCGATAATTTAAAGCTACCATCAAGTTTCGCCTGCTTGGGTCCACTTTCAAGCTCCAGATTCAATTCGGTAACGGGCGAATTATTGGTGCATCGGTACCGTATCGATCCTATTGATCCTTCCGCGGTTAGCGGTTGAAAAACAAGATCCGCTCTGTAGGGAATGTCGTCAGTGATCGTTGCGCTACCTTCCAACTGGAAAGCGTACTCATTTCGGAACAGCTGTCCCGATACGGCGTACTCGCTGCCCTGGCGATGTTGCAGACGCCCATGGATGGACAAATTCCTATAATCCTCCATCGGTACACTAAGATCAATGGAGAACATTTCTCGGTTCCGCTCTGCCTTTGCTCTGATCTCTTCTACCACACCTTTCTTATCGTAGAACTTAACATTACAGTAAGCTTTAGGTAGTGGTGTTCGGGTAATTAAGAAATCAGTATTGATAAGATTGATCGGTAAGAAATTGGATTGATACTTTCCGGCGCCCTTTATGTAATGTGGTTTTGCAAACGACCAGCTTCCATCCATACGGAACTGTAAAAAAAAGGGGTAACGTTTAACTATATCAATGAGATACGGAGCATTGGTGTAACTACTTACATTGCTATACAAATCACCGTCGTTGACCATGAAGCCCAAATCCATTAAGTTTTCGGTGTTGGAAAAATCTTGCTTGTAAAACACTCGGCAGGCATAGTACGGCATTAGCGGGGCACGCACCCAAAGGCTCATGTATGTATCGATAAATTCATCTTCGCTCTGTAGAAATTAAAGAAATAAATAACATGAGCGAGGTGGCAACTACGGATAACACGATGGTCTACTTACTTCAAACGACAATGCCAACGATGCATCCGTGGTCATGGTTTTCGCGGTCAGATTGCCCTTGTAACTGTGGTCCTCCAGTTCTAGAGATCCATTGAGGAAAACTTTCTGCAAATTTTTCATCGGTGTCATAAGATCTACCAATGCTTGATGTTTGTGCACCTCCGCCTCATCCAAACTGTACTTGTAGTTCACACGGAACCCGGTATTGACCCATTCCGATTGATTGTTGAACTTCACATTCATGCCCACCGTTATGTCCGTCGCAACGTAAGAGTATTTCAGCACAAAGTCGGACGTTATCTGGTTCGCAACCGGAAACGGTGTCTTGAGACGCAAGTTATTTTGCATATTTAGGAAATCTTTCAAATAAAACCGATCGCGGATATCGATGTCACCTTGCGGAAGCTTAAGCTTACCGTTCGCTCGATACTGCGAATTCTTCTCCGTTAGCTCCAACGTTCCCACAATCGTTGGCAGTACAATTGTGTACAACTCAATGTCACCGATAAAATTAAGCAAATTCTGTTCCTCCTCCTCATCAACGTACTCTTCCTCTTCTTCTTCCTCCAGCTCAAGAGCAGTTTCGTCACTCCACAGACTGTCCTCTACCATCGAGGAAGCCGTCTGTGATAGCAGCTGCAGTATCAGGTTCGGTTTCGGTTTCGAAACTGCTTTCAAGCCCAACTTGTACTCCGAAAACTTTCCCGACAGTTCCACATCGAAGTACTCGGGCCGTTCACTATTAATTACCACTTTTGCGATCAGCGCACTCTCCTCGAACTTTTGCAGCGGAGTGTAGATGCGATAAGAGTACTCAAAATCTTTCAAATGTTCCTTTCGCCAAACGCCCGTACAGCCCAGCACCATATTGTTCATACCGGCACGGAAATCAATATTGTTCGATTGAAGCTTTCCGCGCAGAATCACTTTCTCAAACTCCTTTAGTGGCGTGGCGAGATGGAATTTTACGTCAAAGTTTTGTGTGGAGACGACTGCGTACAGCAATTCGACGCCAAGTGCAGTTTTTGGTGTAATAACCTCTGCCACTAGGTGACGATTCTTTTCGCTCACACCAAAGCGTCCATTTATGTTGCGATAATTTACGTTCGACGAGGTAATGTTTGTGGTTAACATGCAATCGACTAGATTGCGTACGTGGCCCTCCACTACCATTTCGTACTGATCATCGTCAAGCTGTACTTCAGCCGCTCCAGTTATGGCGCGATTTTCGTTGAAGGATATCTTTGTCACAAGAGCACCAGTGCGATAGCTCTCGAATGGACTGATCAGCTTCAGTGATCCTGTAATGTTGGTGTACTGTTTATCCACATCGTACTGCCAGTTGGAATGGACGGAGAGTAATTGCGATGGTTGGTTTGCTGACTGGTGTTTGACGGAACATATCGTTTCGAACTTGTTTGCAACATATTTATGTTTCAAGTGCAGCTTTACCGTAGGCACAGGTTGTATCGTGCTTATTAGTTTCGTATCCAGTTCGCAGTCAAATATCTGTTCGTTCGATAGATAGTAGCCCATCAGTTCGAGCGCTAATTGATTGTCTTTGGCCCAGTTCGCAATCAAGTTCGTAATCAATTTGTTGTCTCGTAGAACGAATGTTCCGTTCAGTACATTTTGTGGCCAGTCGGGGAAGGTTGAATTCAATTCAACCAATAGCGACAATTTAGGGACAATGTAATCGTCCTTGCGGGCATCCAAATGCATCACTATCGCCTCGGAAGTGTTCCATGAGATACGTGCATTCGCCAAATATCTTAGATCGGTCAGCTTCGAATCGAACGTACCGCTAAATGTACGGTTGGGATAAGATAGTAAGAACAGTCCATCATACACCCGATCCTTCGGAGTGTTTAATTCTCCCGATAAAGCAACCCGCTGTGTTGGATCACGGTTCGCGTCCCACTTGAACTCTACACCGATTTCCCGTTTGACCGGTGTCGAATAGCCTCGAAGAGACACGCTAACATCGCGAACTCTGGAAAAGAAAGTTCATGTTATAATACATCCCCTTAATTCCTCTCTATCGATTTAGCTCATTTACTTATCAATGTGTAGCTCAACGTCGAGCTGTTTGACCGGTATTGATTTCAAGAGTGCCGAAAACCAGTACTGTTCATCCTTCCATTGCAGCTGCGCATAAGTCTTGGTACCGTTCTCCACTTGCTGCGTGTGTTGCAGTATGATTCCGTACGGTTTCTTATCATACATCGCCTTCACACTCAAACGGTTGTCATACTCATCCTGAATGTATTTCAGCTCACCATACGCTTCCCTAAAAGTCGGCCCAATTTGTGCCGCCAGCTTCGCATGATGGTAACTTTTCACATTCGAACTACGATCCTTGTACCAACCGCTAACGTTTAGTGCGTGTGCTGAAAACCAGATTCCCTTAAAATCAAACTAGAAAAGGAAAAACACATTAAAATATCGTTCATAATGTTACAAGAAAAAACATTACTTACACTATGCTCATTATGAGTTTTTTCCATCACTCTTATGGAACCCGTACACGGATGAAAGCCAGGCACGGTCAAATTAAAAATACTCTCGAACCGAAACAGTTGTGTGCCTGGAATGGAAACAGATAGCACACCAACCACATCCCGGTCGGGGGCATATCGGAA
>KZ061690.1:0-20806 GCA_002091835.1 Anopheles maculatus | reverse complement strand
TGGATGCAGGTATCGAAATGTTACCACTTAAAAAAGTAAAATGAAACACATTTTAAACATTATCGTTTGCCAGATTTTGTGTAACTTACCTAAAGAGATATAACAAATCGACAATGTTGAACGTTCCGTGAGCCGAAAATGCATCCTCCAAATACCACGGTCCTCGTAATCGAGCCATCAACTCCCGATGATCCCCGTTTCGGAATACGTTTAGGGTCGTCTGAATCCTTTCTTTGCGAATATCTGGGCCCCAGTCAAATCGCACCAATACCCTCTGATCACCGATACCGCTGTACTCCGTTTGGTAAGCGTACCGTTTGTGGCTTTCATCCGTTTCGTACGATGTTTCCATGTTGAACGTTTTCACCTTATCCATAAACGGTAAATCCCCGTTCATGACAAACGCCAGTGTGTGCACATCTCCTACTGGTTTCGGTAATAGCACTTTCATTACAGCGGACACATCACGGATGGAAATGAAGTCTACTGAAGCGTTGGCGCTGAATCTATATAAACAATAGAAATGTCATTGGTTTACCTCCCTATAAAACCCATCAGTCGGTCCAGTACAACACTTACATCCAAATGTTATTCAAGTTGAGATCGCCACCAAAGGTAAAGTTGTGATTGTTTTCTAGATCCGGGCTCACGTACCGTACGCCTGTGCGGAAGTATCGTTCGACGGAGTTTCTCACCACCCGATTCTCCAGCGCGAACTTCATGTCCGACTTTAGTGCCCAGTTCCACAAACAACTAGCATCGCCTGACACATCACGGATACCGTATCGTGCAATCACCGAACCCGATATCGGTTGCACATCGAACACCATCTCGATATCTGCTTGATCTACACCGTAATGTACCCAAGGAGAATGAAGCTTAAATTTGCCTAGTGCTTTGCCGTTTGCTTCTGGGTTTATACCGATGTTAAAGTCAACATTTTTCAGACTCGGTTCAGACGATTCCAGACCCATCCTCACGAACCAATCGGACATCGCCGATAATTTAAAGCTACCATCAAGTTTCGCCTGCTTGGGTCCACTTTCAAGCTCCAGATTCAATTCGGTAACGGGCGAATTATTGGTGCATCGGTACCGTATCGATCCTATTGATCCTTCCGCGGTTAGCGGTTGAAAAACAAGATCCGCTCTGTAGGGAATGTCGTCAGTGATCGTTGCGCTACCTTCCAACTGGAAAGCGTACTCATTTCGGAACAGCTGTCCCGATACGGCGTACTCGCTGCCCTGGCGATGTTGCAGACGTCCATGAATGGACAAATTCCTATAATCTTCCATCGGTACACTAAGATCAATGGAGAACATTTCTCGGTTCCGCTCTGCCTTAGCTCTGATCTCTTCTACCACACCTTTCTTATCGTAGAACTTAACATTACAGTAAGCTTTAGGGAGTGGTGTTCGGGTAATTAAGAAATCAGTATTGATAAGATTGATCGGTAAGAAATTGGATTGATACTTTCCGGCGCCCTTTATGTAATGAGGTTTTGCAAACGACCAGCTTCCATCCATACGGAACTGTAAAAAAAAAGATGTAACGTTTAACTATATGGATGAGATACGGAGCATTGGTGTAACTACTTACATTGCTATACAAATCACCGTCGTTGACCATGAAGCCCAAATCCATTAAGTTTTCGGTGTTGGAAAAATCTTGCTTGTAAAACACTCGGCAGGCATAGTACGGCATTAGCGGGGCACGCACCCAAAGGCTCATGTATGTATCGATAAATTCATCTTCGCTCTGTAGAAATTAAAGAAATAAATAACATGAGCGAGGTGGCAACTACGGATAACATGATGGTCTACTTACTTCAAACGACAATGCCAACGATGCATCCGTGGTCATGGTTTTCGCGGTCAGATTGCCCTTGTAACTGTGGTCCTCCAGTTCTAGAGATCCATTGAGGAAAACTTTCTGCAAATTTTTCATCGGTGTCATAAGATCTACCAATGCTTGATGTTTGTGCACCTCCGCCTCATCCAAACTGTACTTGTAGTTCACACGGAACCCGGTATTGACCCATTCCGATTGATTGTTGAACTTCACATTCATGCCCACCGTTATGTCCGTCGCAACGTAAGAGTATTTCAGCACAAAGTCAGACGTTATCTGGTTCGCAACCGGAAACGGTGTCTTGAGACGCAAGTTATTTTGCATATTTAGGAAATCTTTCAAATAAAACCGATCGCGGATATCGATGTCACCTTGCGGAAGCTTAAGCTTACCGTTCGCTCGATACTGCGAATTCTTCTCCGTTAGCTCCAACGTTCCCACAATCGTTGGCAGTACAATTGTGTACAACTCAATGTCACCGATAAAATTAAGCAAATTCTGTTCCTCCTCCTCATCAACGTACTCTTCCTCTTCTTCTTCCTCCAGCTCAAGAGCAGTTTCGTCACTCCACAGACTGTCCTCTACCATCGAGGAAGCCGTCTGTGATAGCAGCTGCAGTATCAGGTTCGGTTTCGGTTTCGAAACTGCTTTCAAGCCCAGCTTGTACTCCGAAAACTTTCCCGACAGTTCCACATCGAAGTACTCGGGCCGTTCACTATTAATTACCACTTTTGCGATCAGCGCACTCTCCTCGAACTTTTGCAGCGGAGTGTAGATGCGATAAGAGTACTCAAAATCTTTCAAATGTTCCTTTCGCCAAACGCCCGTACAGCCCAGCACCATATTGTTCATACCGGCACGGAAATCAATATTGTTCGATTGAAGCTTTCCGCGCAGAATCACTTTCTCAAACTCCTTTAGTGGCGTGGCGAGATGGAATTTTACGTCAAAGTTTTGTGTGGAGACGACTGCGTACAGCAATTCGACGCCAAGTGCAGTTTTTGGTGTAATAACCTCTGCCACTAGGTGACGATTCTTTTCGCTCACACCAAAGCGTCCATTTATGTTGCGATAATTTACGTTCGACGAGGTAATGTTTGTGGTTAACATGCAATCGACAAGATTGCGTACGTGGCCCTCCACTACCATTTCGTACTGATCATCGTCAAGCTGTACTTCAGCCGCTCCAGTTATGGCGCGGTTTTCGTTGAAGGATATCTTTGTCACAAGAGCACCGGTTCGATAGCTCTCAAATGGACTGATCAGCTTCAGTGATCCTGTAATGTTGGTGTACTGTTTATCCACATCGTACTGCCAGTTGGAATGGACGGAGAGTAATTGCGATGGTTGGTTTGCTGACTGGTGTTTGACGGAACATATCGTTTCGAACTTGTTTGCAACATATTTATGTTTCAAGTGCAGCTTTACCGTAGGCACAGGTTGTATCGTGCTTATTAGTTTCGTATCCAGTTCGCAGTCAAATATCTGTTCGTTCGATAGATAGTAGCCCATCAGTTCGAGCGCTAATTGATTGTCTTTGGCCCAGTTCGCAATCAAGTTCGTAATCAATTTGTTGTCTCGTAGGACGAATGTTCCGTTCAGTACATTTTGTGGCCAGTCGGGGAAGGTTGAATTCAATTCAACCAATAGCGACAATTTAGGGACAATGTAATCGTCCTTGCGGGCATCCAAATGCATCACTATCGCCTCGGAAGTGTTCCATGAGATACGTGCATTCGCCAAATATCTTAGATCGGTCAGCTTCGAATCGAACGTACCGCTAAATGTACGGTTGGGATAAGATAGTAAGAACAGTCCATCATACACCCGATCCTTCGGAGTGTTTAATTCTCCCGATAAAGCAACCCGCTGTGTTGGATCACGGTTCGCGTCCCACTTGAACTCTACACCGATTTCCCGTTTGACCGGTGTCGAATAGCCTCGAAGAGACACGCTAACATCGCGAACTCTGGAAAAGAAAGTTCATGTTATAATACATCCCCTTAATTCCTCTCTATCGACTTAGCTCATTTACTTATCAATGTGTAGCTCAACGTCCAGCTGTTTGACCGGTATTGATTTCAAGAGTGCCGAAAACCAGTACTGTTCATCCTTCCATTGCAGCTGCGCATAAGTCTTGGTACCGTTCTCCACTTGCTGCGTGTGTTGCAGTATGATTCCGTACGGTTTCTTATCATACATCGCCTTAACACTCAAACGGTTGTCATACTCATCCTGAATATATTTCAGCTCACCATACGCTTCCCTAAAAGTCGGCCCAATTTGTGCCGCCAGCTTCACATGATGGTAACTTTTCACATTCGAACTACGATCCTTGTACCAACCGCTAACGTTTAGTGCGTGTGCTGAAAACCAGATTCCCTTAAAATCAAACTAGAAAAGGAAAAACACATTAAAATATCGTTCATAATGTTACAAGAAAAAACATTACTTACACTATGCTCATTATGAGTTTTTTCCATCACTCTTATGGAACCCGTACACGGATGAAAGCCAGGCACGGTCAAATTAAAAATACTCTCGAACCGAAACAGTTGTGTGCCTGGAATGGAAACAGATAGCACACCAACCACATCCCGGTCTCGGAAGAGCATCCGGAATGTATGATCTACACCTTTCTTCAGCATATTCTCATGTCTAAAACATAAAAAAGTGGAGATGGTTAGATTTAAAAATACCGGTCCACCGGAATCAGTTTGTTGCACTTACACAACCATTGCCTTCACGTCAACCTTCGCTTGTTTGTTGGTAACTTCAAACGACAAACTAGTTCGTCCTGCCGGATTCTCTATCGGTTGCTGATTATTGGCCGCCAGAATCAGTTGGCTGCGGTACGGATTGTCATTGGCGAATATAATTTTAATCGTCGTCAAATGCTTTTCGTTCCTTAAGTCCGGTGCATTATTGTGCAACAAAGTAAAATCAAATCGACCAATTCCTTGCAGCAGTGTGGCATTGAGCGCTACATCAAATTTCGGATAAGCACTGGACCGTAGGTCGAAGTTACCGCGATACATCATTAAATCCTTTTTGATCGCTTCTGCTAACGCATTGATTACCAAACTCTGAGGTTTGCTCGATGAAAACTGCGTGAAGAAAGGTTTTAAAATAAGCAGGTTTCGGAAAACTGACAGTTCTAAAGTGCAACAATTACCCGATATTCCATTGAGTTGTGCAGCATGTAAGTTGCCTCATTCGAAATCGAAAGATAACCGATTGTCTTCGCGCGGACTCGCTTCGTCTCGAACATGATCGTGTAGTCCCACTGTGTGACGTTGTTCTTCTCCATCTGCCGCACCTGACCGCTCATACCAGCGATCCGTTCGTTGTTTACCGACAGATAGAACGACGGATAGTACATCCGACCGTTTCGAGTTTCCGTCCTGTTGTATCCCATGCCATACGCGAGGTACTTACGATCATTCACATTCAATGACACTTCCAAGCGATGCTGATCCGGGTTGTTGATATATATGGCGAGCGCTTTATGCGAGATGTTTCCATTTACAAACGACAAGCTGGCCGTTTTACGGTGCAATTCGTGCGTAACATTTGCACGGAATATTCGAGGAATGTGCGAGTTGGGCGTTTCAAAGAGCACCGACACGACTGTTTGATTTTGTCGCTCAGTCCAGCTGTACTTCAGTGCAAACATCTTCGCCGTCAGATCAGCCTTCTCTAGGCTAACGTCAAAGTTGATCGGTCCGCTCAGAATAAGACTCGGTACCTCGATGTCCTTGCTGTTGCTTACATCTGGAAGGCTGTAGTTTGCACACATTTTTAAACCAATCGCCTGATCGATAAAAGGCCAAGTGCAGGTGGAATTGGAATAACGACGCTCGATACCAGTCTGGCGTAGTTCCCGTTTTTCCGTCAGCACAAACATCTCCGACCGAATGCTGAAGATGTCGTTACGATCTTGCGGTAAGCTGATTTGCAGAACAGCTTGATCCTTTCCGCGTATCTTTAGGTGTGCCGCCCAGGCCGAGCTGGAGTACAGGTTGGTCTTCACCTTAATCGCGGTACCGGCATGAATCAGGTCACTTTTCATCATAGCTGTTAGGTCGATCGTCACGCTCGGCTTTATTCTACCTTCAATGTCGGCAAGAAAGCGGGTAAATTCAAAAGCTTTAATAATACCCGTCATACGTAGATCGATCGACGATGCTCCGACAAGACTCAGGGACAAGGGTAACCCCGAGCTGAGCGGCACATTGTACGAGGTATCCAAAAATACGGACGATTTCGTATAGGCTTGTTCCGTGCCGGAAAACAAATCTCCCAATATTTTACGCTGGTTTGCTATGGTAAAAAGTTCTAGTCCGTCTGTGTAGTAACTCAGTTCATTGCCAAATATTTTAACACCGACCGTCAAACGTGGTTTGTTGAAATTGGTTTTCAGGTGAAACCCGAGATCATCTACATCGGCCTGTACTTTCCGAGCGATCAGTACTGGCAAACGTTCGGTCACTGCACGTTTTACACGCCCGATGCCATCACCATCGTCCAAGTCATCATTCTCCACCGTGTCATCTTCAAAAAGCTCCAACAGTTTAGCTGGAATGTACTGCCGCAAGTGTTTCATATACTTCATCAGCTGTTCATTAACCATCTTGGCGCTGTACGTTCCGTTCGGACCAAACAACTTGTGCACCGAGTCTTCTAAGCCCTCAAGCCGCACATTTAGCTCAAGGAAGTTGATCGACTCCCCAAATACATCTGTGGTTAGGTTTAATCGAACCGACCGCGGTAGATAGGATTCTGTGCTGAAGATAACATTGCTATCAACCGTCAAGCCAAAGTTGTACTCATCAAAAAACAGTGTCTGTTCGTAGTTGCGCGAAAACATGCGCATATCTCTTCCGAACTTCTTGCCGAAGTTTTCGCCATTTTCCGACAGCAGGCCTTGTGCTTCAACCCGCACCGGTGATGCACTTTTGGCGAGATTGGACAGGTGCGACCACACAAACGAACCAACTTGATTTACTTCCTCGGTTTTCAGCACGTGCTTGATTAGTTTCACTGACAGATAGTCAGGACATCGCATGGCTTGCAAGTATGCGGCAATGCGTACCTCCACGTCCAGCTGGTACGAAGAATACAGCTTCAAGAAATAATCCTTCGTACGGGTACAATCACTGCGTCGAAACACGTTCACTGCTTCCACTCGCACCGCCGTTGGATATTGGTCACCTTCGATTATTGTTCGCAGCTCATAATTAAAGCGTTTGTTCACCACACCCATATTCCCAAGTGACATTAGCAGGACGATCACCCGTTCATACTTGCGTCGATCATGTTCAAGTTCCGAAGCTGCCTCCCGTAAAGTTTCGAGCAGCTCTTCCTCCAGAGACTGCACGATCGATTGTACCGCTTCGATTTCTGCACAGTCCGAGAAAATTGTACAGAAAGTATGCACGACTGCAGTTGCCGACAGTAAGTATGTCTGGTTACCGGATTCCTTCCCATACTCGATCAGTTCCATCATAACCTCTAAAACTTCTTCATTTGGCCGCGTCAGGTAGGCAAATGAATCCATCCATTTGCTGGACAGTGGATGACTCACTGCCCCATTCACGATTAAATCCTTCATGATTGTTACCGAGGCGGCAGTACCGATGTAAGGCAAGCTTTCCATTATATGATTAGGTCCATTATCGCAGGTAGACTTCGAGCGTTTTAGCAGTTCGGCCAGAGCGGTATGGGAAATAGCACGAGCCGCAGTCAGAAACTTGAGAAACACGTCGGGGAAGTTGCGCTTAATGTTCGGAAAACCCTGGGCACAGAGTTCGAGTAGCAATTCCCGGGCCGCTTTGTTTTCGTTGTGATTATCGCGTACCGAAGGCGTGTGATCGTACAGTAACGAAGAACGGCGCTGTATATCGATTTCCTCCTGGTGCCCTTCCTGAGTATATGCCTCTTCATCGGAGAGCTCCAATTTACTGAACGTTTCGGTCACAGCACCTGCTAAACCATTTGAAAATGGTTCTAGCTGATGTCGTTCGTAGCAGGAAACACTTTTATGGATCGAACGGTCGATCGAAATCTGGAGTATTAGAACAACAAATGTGAGCGAACAAATTGTAAATACAACATTTTAGCGATGAATTACAAACGGCTGTAGTTCTTCACTGTTAATACTTACATCACAATAACTAGTAGAGTTGAGAATGGGCCATGCAACGTAATTCTATGAGAAATCATGTTAAAAAAAACATTATAAAAACCGTTAAAAAAGCTATTCTTGGTGTTACAAAAGCTTACCGATCGAAAATCGTACGCCACCGTTTGAATAAACGATACAGTTTTGTACCGTCTCTTGCACGAGACGATGTCCTTTGTCTTGCGGAATAGCAAGCTAGTTCCATTGCGACCGTTCGTGCTGTACTTGACATCGCATATACCGGACACATCGGTTTCCGTCGTTTCGAAGTCAATGTCGAATCGAGGCATCGTGTTCTGCAGGTTCGACAGGATTCCACGCTTCAAATTCAGCGTCCATATTGGCTCATCGTCTTCATGGCATATTTCACTGATCGTGCCATCATGGAAGGCAAAACGAAGCTCGAAACGCATTAACTCTTCAGCAATTGTTTCACTTTTTGGGTGGACCCCACCAGCTTCATCCTGATCCAATGTGTTCGTATCATCTCCCGCCGGTTCCTCGCCATATTCAAAGTCCGTCTCTTCTGTTTCTTGAACGGGTCGATCCCGTACTTCGATCGAGAACAGTCTCAGAATACCCTGGCAGGGTGCATAATAATCCATCTCGACGACGGACGATATATACAGCTCGGAGATGTTATCACCGCTACCCACCAGAGCGGTCTTCACGTACATGGTATAGTCAAACTTGTACAGCGTGCCGACATTGTACCGGAACTTTGTATTTGTATCGGAGCACACAGGTCGTCCACAAATGCGAGGATCTTTAAGGGGATCTGGGAGGATCAAATGATATTGTTTTTATTGGTTTATTATTCCATGATCTCTGGAACTTTTACAGTTTCTAATGATCTGTACAGAGATGAAAAATCTATCTTCTCTGCATGTTCTTGGTGAATGTTGGTTGATTAAACCATCAAAGGGCTCAATGTAGGTCAAACGATCAAAGCGGTTTGAAGTCAATTTTGTCGAGAAATTTATACAACGATAACATTGAAGGAGTCGATATAACGACAATCTTGATCAGGTGTGGCAAAAATAATTTATTATATGACGACCAAAGGCCGTAATAACAAAAATAATATTAATAACAAAAATTTAAGAATCTGGACATCCCAATCCGCAAAATTTTTTGAATCTTCTCTTCTCCTTCTTTTCTGACCTGCTCCTACGGTCTAGTAGACAGGGCCTGGGGCCGTCTAGTAGACAGGGCCGTTTTAAATCTAACATCTAATAAACAATCTAATGTTGGCCACTTGTCTGATTAAACATTTTGCCTTTCAGAACAATAAAGATGTTTGCTAACGATTACCTCATATTATTATTTTGCATTTTCATAATATCTGATATTGATGATTACCTATGGTAAAAAAGATGAATATGCTCATCAACTGATATTTACACATAGATTGTAACGTACCTTATCCTCTTCCATAAGATTTTTTTTTCTACAAGATCCATGAACTTAATTTCCTTTTCTTTGCCTTACATAAAGAATAAAATTAGCAATACGGTCAGACCGTTCTTTATGAATAAAAACATAATAATAAAGAATAATATCTAAACATACGGCCAGGATGTTTTTAATTAAAAAAACAAATAAAAAATATGTGGATAGACAGGTGACTTCAACCCCGAACCTTGACAACCCTTCCTTATATTTGCTTTATAATATTGTATAATATGATATATTTTAGCTTTATCCTAATCTCCCATTGTTATCATAATTTAAAAGTTGACATCATTAATCCCTATCATTCTTGAAATCTTAAGCAATACGACAAAGAAATTAATACATTACAGATAACCCGAAAAAAACTAAAACTTGATTAAGAAGTTACTCACAACAACTACATGTTTAACATATTTACTTACTTCTTTTATAGGCGTCAACCGTAAAGGTCGTCAGTGCCAGCCAGAAAATTAATCCATGAACTACACTTTTTTGTCGCTCCATAACTGCATTCAGATTTAGTCTACGTTGTGCAAAACAAACAACACTTCAGTAATCATTCATTTTCCTTAGACACTACTGCACACCATTTTCCGTTCTGAAAAGATAACACCGAACAAAAAAAACATAAAGCAACACAATACAGCAATCCACACTTCCGCAAGATTTGAACTTTTTCTTCTTTACAATTAGTATATGCTTTGGTCGTTATCAATCACCAATTTCACTTCCCAAAACTTCTCTCCGACACGAATGACACAGATCCGGCACCAAAATGTGCCTATATTTAAACACTCAGAAGAACCAATCATCACGCGGTGGTTCACATAATCTTATCACTTAAAAACGAAGCAAAACTTCCACCACGATCACGTCCCAAATCCGGAATCTGTACCGTCTGGAATTTAGACAGGACGTATTTACATCCACCCTCCCTTTGCACTATACATCCGCTAACACGAACCCTCTGGTTCCACCAGCATGGTGCAGTTGAATCACTTAAAACAGATTGCTGGTCGACATCACCGTAAACTTGAACTTTGGCTGCGTACGTCAATAAGCCGCGATTGTGTGCTTGTTTTCATTCCATCCCTTAATCTCGTTTCATCTTCTAGCTCGCATTTTTCTCCGGTGCTTCACGGAATCATCATTGACTTTGTTGATAACGAGAGAGGATCATCTTCCTTTCAGCGCACTGATGACTGGTGGGATGTCATTCACCGCGCCAACGTGGAACCACTGATCGTACAATGTTAACTGCGCACATCATCAACTGATTATAGGTGGATACGGTGATACATACTGAATTTCACACTATTCGAATTAACCGACAGAATACAAACTATTGAACAATTCTTCACATTTCCTTTCCGGGCGAGAAAAGCACATGGTCATACGCGTAATCATGGTAACGTTGCGTAATCGAGACATTCCGGTTCACTTTTGCGACAATGCAAATATTTGCCCACGATCCGTACATCGATCGCACACTGATCTAGAACAACTCTACCATTCACCTCAGATTTATCAAAACAATTGTTCACGGATATACAACTGCACAACTCACTCAGCAGCCAACTCACCATCCGTGACAGTGTAACTCCTCAGCAGTGGATGCACCACGCTACACAACCGCACCGAACACCACTGGAAACACTGGAGCAAGATCACGAACCGATCCGAACCAAACGAGGAAACAGACTGACAGTGCAGGAGAATGCTTTAGCATGAAAGTCTCAACGTCTCTTTAATCAGCTCCGATAGTGATGCGACTGGATGAAGATGAACGCGCATCACTATCACCAGTCCCCATGTCAAAGGTCTTTGCATGATCGTACAAAATGGACGAAAGAAAATCGTGGAACGATTGATAAGACATTTAGTTAATTCGTTCGAACGAGCACTCTCTCGGTAGGGGGAACACAACACAACAATATTCTTCCATTACAACATATTCTTCCAGGATGAAGGAGTCGCAATCAGCAGACTTCAAACGTTACACCCGTCTCTATCGATGAACTGTGAAACGACGATTCTTTATCAGAGGGCTGTACAGAAATAGCGCGAACAGACAAGTATGGATTGCTAGCATATTTGCTAAATGTACAACAAAGCTAGTTGATAATTATATGGTAATCTTTAAGATAATGACACGATCGAATCCCAGAAGCAGTGACAGGATTTCACTTCTACAACGAATACAACAGATGGTGTGAGCTTCGAATCAAGTCGTTTCGTACGCAATCAAAAACACGAACCACTAATTGTTGTATGTTTTCCCTTACATTACCAATCTTTTATTTTTATTTTCACCATCACATGATATCAAATATCAAAATTATAAAATGTTTCCCCTTCTCAGCTAACTACTTTGCGCTAGTACAATGTTTTCGCTCACACTACCTTTTTTACAATCGATTCGATTTGTTGGACGCTTGCCTTCCGTTACTACCAGAGTGGCACACACATTACAGTACAGATTCTTGATCTCATAGTATCTTTCACCATCATCATCATACGTCAAATAAGTATTGTTTAGCGTCCTAAAAGCTGTGTCTTTTTTATCGATTCATTTGACAATGTCTAGAAACCAACCTCTTACAAAAAAAAAACCGAACAAGCTTAACTAATATCACAAGGAAACTAAGCTAAACGGAACAATCTATTATCTAGCTTCATTTACAGTGAGTTTTGTTCTGTTCTCTTATTGTGCTATCGTGGATTGTTTCCTGCGCTCTCACACACACACACACACACACACACAAATGATAGCTAGCGGGACTAGTTTTACTTGAATCGTATGTTAAAATAAAAGGATTACTGCTGTTTAAAATGAAATCCTAACGAGGGAATGTATCCGCCATATTGTGTGTTAAGTATGCTGGTACGCTTTAACCACCTATTACTATCAATCAAACGTGTGTGCGTATGCAAAGATTCTGTTTAATTGCATGTAAAACACACAACGGGTGAAAAACAAATTGTATGGTAATCCGTATCTAACTATACACAACCTAATCCAAACCCTGTTTTGTATGTTTCATACACAAATATCAAGCTGTAGAGTTTATGCAAGCCAGTTTTTGTTCACCGTTGATTTCTTTTATATAGTTAAAAATTCACACTTCGATAAGTTTAGATAAATAGCAAATTTTTTTTGTGCAACACAGCTTTCTCAGTAACTTATTACTTGATTTTCTTGGTTGTGCGTTCTTTTAAATCAGTACAACTGTACATAGCAATTTGATCATATGTTCAAAATCGATTCCTTTATCTTTTTGCTATGCTATTATCCATTGGAAAACGTTTGAAAGAAGCTTGAAATAGAAATAAAACGACCTTATTTTGCCGGCTGCCCAAGACAAGACAACAACGATGTTGTTATTGTTAATTTACGACTTGTTCTTTCGCTCGCTTTGCGATCGAAATTTCCGAACTTCTTTGCTGCTCTGTTACGATGTGATCGTTTTATATTACGGCTTTATTGTGCGCTCGTTCTACGTCGGTTCAGTAGTGACTGTTGATCGAAATATTTGGCATAAATTAATCAATATGCTTTAAAAGCAACGGAACTGACTAAGGAGTATGACGCGTAATATACTGCTATCCTATGTAAATTATTCAAAGAAATACAACAACAGTCATTCTTGAGTCAATACAACCTGCATTTCATCTCGCATTCATCTCTCACAGGTTTGCAATTTAGCAGCAATCAGATTAAAATACACATTCTTTAAGACTAATTACTAGTGCTTCTTTACTTTTGCACAGAAGTCGATTGCATAGCATTTTTAAAATAATTAAAACAATTTTAAGGACTAAAAAACTACAGTGGAGATATTGTAGGTGCAATTTCATATTTCTCGGATATAAAATTTAAACAAACAGTTATGTACGATGGTGGTCTTTAGCTAGGGATAGCCTACCGTTGAAAGAATTACTTATTAGCTAAACCAAAACGATAGAGGTTTGACACTGCCATTTACAATGGCCTGAGCCGTAGTTCCTATGGAGTAGAAGAAAAAAAGAAATGCATAAATGAATTATCAACGATGTGTAAAACTGAACCACACACTTAACATAACGAGTAAAGGTAGCAACGTCGTGGAGCTGTGATACAATGTATCCCACGGATGTTATACATCATCCCAGATGTGTTAAAATCTACCCTCACGTTTGTTTTATCGTTTTTATCTCACAGCCAAATCGTTCTTGTTGAATAAAAACAAATCCAGTGTTGTAAAACATTTAATCACACTTTACAATAATACCACGTATCGCAACAGGGGTTATCACGATTGCTTCAAAGAAATACTGGAATATTAAATTTTAAAAGCAAATATTGTATCTACAAATATCATTAATCCAATCAATCGCTTAAACCTCTTGAAATAACGATACACTTGACTTTTTTTATGTTGCAAACTACACTTTTTAAAAAAACCGACACGTTCACACGACGCCCGCTCACCGACGTGCGATAGCGTTCGGTAAACATTTACACTTACCTTCCGATTCGCTGATATGATTCACGCCCATACTTTCCAGCTGGCTCAGCAGTGCGCCAAGATTCAGCTTATCTAACTTCTGCCGTTCCATCGAGATTCGTACCGTTGGGGATTTGCTACCCTTCGTTTGCGTGTGCCACACAAGAATTTCCGTGCAGTTGCGCGCCTTCGGCTCAATATCTTCCAGCTTCAGACCGATACTCTTCAGGAACTCGTCCTCCTCATAGCCGGCCTTGAATGGCATCGTTGCGTTTGGACTGAGTGCCAGATACTCGAGACTGACCGCGAAACCGGCCATATCAACGGGCCACTTACGCTTGGCGGGCCACGAATCGAAGAAACCCTCCACGCGACCCTGTCAAATATATTTACCAGACACAAGCAGAAAGGAAGCAAGTGGTTGTTATATCATTAGTTTCACGCTGCTTTATTGCTCAGCGAGTGGTCGTCGGTTATCTTACATTTCGCACGATGGGCGAACTGATGGCGTAGTCGCCAATCAATCCCACCGGAAACATGGACACTTTCTTCGTGTACCGAATCTCACTAAACAGCTTCAGATCGAACGTGTTGTCGTCATCGCCAAAGTACAGGACGCCTGTTTTCTTCTGATTCCGCCGGATCCAATTTAGTGCCGCACGTCGATTGGCGACCCCACGGGGAGCGTTCTTTCGTGCACGGTACATCTCCGGCATGGGGCTGGCGAGCTGTGTGTATGGTATGCCTGTCGAGAAACCAACAAAGACAAGAAAGACAAGACCGCGGTTAGTAGGCCAATGAAAGTGAATGAAATGTCCGTCACAAAGTGTTTCTTACAAGATTTTGCTCAATTTTATCTTATATATTCTCTCTTGATTAACGTAAACTCGTAGGCTCGATGGTTCATATTAAATTTGTACCAATGTGTTTCCGAACACCTAATCACAAGACACCATGGGACTCCCAATCACATGTACACACATCCAAGATTTTGCTCAATTTTATCTTATATATTCTCTCTTGATTAACGTAAACTCGTAGGCTCGATGGTTCATATTAAATTTGTACCAATGTGTTTCCGAACACCTAATCACAAGACACCATGGGACTCCCAATCACATGTACACACATCACATTCTTTTCGTTTGTGAACAACCAAAAATATATATTATGTTCTCCACCATTGACCAAAGCATACAAACGAACATATTACGCTGACGGAACGTGTTGCTAAATGTTTCATTTCACACTCCATCAATATTAACTACCCGTGGGTATTCTTACCGAACTTCCTTATGTGACTGTTTAGCGTAGCGCTGCAACTGCTCGTGTCGTCGGCTACGATCCAGTGCAACCGCGGCACGTGCATGAGCGTTTGACCGAGCCGAATTATTTCCGCGATCTGCTCGCGTCGCGGGTAAGTCGGCGTGACAAAGTATATCATCGGTTCGGAGCCGTTAGACTGTTGCTGCGGTTGAATTTGGTGCTGTTGCTGCTGCTGGTGGTGGTTTCGTTGTGTTGTGCTAGGCTCATCTGTTGCTGCCCCGGACAGGGTGCTTACATCGTACAATGGCTTTCGGTTGTCTATATTGCTCTCGTAGCAAATGATCAACTGTTCGTTTTCCAGCAGCAAAGGATATTCCTTTTCGTAATCTTCTAACAATTTGGGAGAAAAAAAAACAAAAAAGAACAAATTTTAGATTTATATAGCTAGATGTTTTGAATTTATGTATCATTAGATAGATCAATCACGTTCCAAGAAGAATGCGCATAGCATACTTCTCAGTACCTGATACTTCTTATAGCCGCACCCAAATTTTTCTCATTAATCATTGCCTTTATAATTGTTCTGCAAAACAATACGACTAGGTTATCATACAAGATTAATAAAAATCCTGTGCAAAGCAAAAAGAAAAGGAGTTCCTATTGATTGTTTTGTTTCTTTTTGTTTTTGAAATTCAGTGACGAATTTGCTATAGCCTCAGCTAAAGTCAAATTGATTGCTGCTAGATTAAACGAAGGTCTTAAATCAGTCCTAAACTAATAAAACTCAAGCCGTTGATATCAATGAACAAAACATACAAATAATTAACACTATAACAAACGTAACAGTTGATAAAAATATAGGTAACTCCATAAAAATAAATCAATTAACTAACTAACGTAACTAACGAATTGCGAATTATATTGACTAAAAGTTAACAATTTCACATGATTTTTTAAATATTCATTATGTTTGACCATGATTACGCATGTTTACAGTATTTGGAATTATCGAATCAGAACATGTCACTACCAATAAAGAGTCTTCTTTTTCTTGACCTAACGACCTGCTAGTTCATACCGGCCATCTAATGACATACTAGGCTTATTAATACCACATAGTTGTATAGTCAGACCACACAACAGAGAAACGGTTCGTCCGGAAAGGATTTGTTCCCCAGCCCTGCCGTATGAAGGCCGGTAGCATCTTAAGAAAATTGACGCTATAGTGTTGGAAGATTTTCCATAAAAATAAATCAATTAACTAACTAACGTAACTAACGAATTGCGAATTATATTGACTAAAAGTTAACAATTTCACATGATTTTTTAAATATTCATTATGTTTGACCATGATTACGCATGTTTACACTATTTGGAATTATCGAATCAGAACATGTCACTACCAATAAAGAGTGCTAGCTCATACCGGCCATCTAATGACATACTAGGCTTATTAATACCACATAGTTGTATAGTCAGACCACACAACAGAGAAACGGTTCGTCCGGAAAGGATTTGTTCCCCAACCCTGCCGTAAGAAGGCCGGTAGCATCTTAAGAATATTGACGCTATAGTGTTGGAAAATTCTTAAAATTCTGTTGGTAGGTCTTGACCTGCTATTTCTGGCGTTCTATGACTTGATTTTACCCTGGATAGTCAGTCCTCCGTACGGGGAGGCGGTCCGAAGGGATTCGAACCTCGGTCCTGCAGTGTGAAGACTGGCGCCGCTTTCGTATATACCACCGAGCCGCCCCCAGTGCCAATTTTAGTTAGTTCTAAAAACGCATTGGAATTAAAAAGCCGGCTATAGGAAGTCGCCGGCATCACTGTATAATACCACAATGAGATTATAATCCTAATTTATTTTTAAACAAAACATATTTTCACCTTAATACACTCCGCGTAGTTGTTGTTTTTCAGCTAAATCAGCAGCATTTATCAGCATTTCAACTAATTTATGAGCCCATGCGGCCAAATTTTTATGGTCTATTACTCTATCAACAAAAATGCTACCCTCATTAATGTTGTTAGGAAAATATCAAAACGTAGTACAAAATTTATGATCAAATGTGAAATGCAACTTTCGTTCCCATTCAAATCGTGCAATTCACGTGATAACAATGTTTTGATCAGATATCCGAACATTTTCACCAGACGGCGGCGATTGTTATTGTAGTGTTCAAGCAACATTCCCCCGCAATGGTACTGTGTCAAGAAACATCTTATCGCTGTTTTATCATTTTAATTATATTACCGGTGGGTCGTAACATCACCACCTTCAGATAAATTACTACTTCTCGTGGCCATCGTATCGTTTTGCTGTAATCTTGATATTTGGTGGCTGTTGACTTGTTTATGGGGCGTAATAAGTTAGCCACATGGTTCACACAAAACACACGTCATAATGTGGCATATCATTACTTCCGTATGGCATTATTTATCGACCATTGAGTGAATAGTTTAAAATGTTCTATTGTTTTGTTATGTGCCACAGAGCACCATCATGAGTGCAGTCACTGAGATGGACTACGACACTTATTTAAAAATTTTCAGCTTGTTCTGAATATTCTTTGCCATTAACACATATGCTCTGACTTCTCATAAAAATTCATTAATCAGATGATAAATCCTCGGTTGTCTGCTGCGTTTTACTATCACAATACAATGTTGTGTGGCCAGGATCTTGTTTTTCAAGGACGTTTGTATTTCTGCAGCAATAAAAAGATTTTGCAAACCTCGAAATGGTCAGGTTGTGCTCACTATTTCCAAATTCTTTGGCCAGATAAAACGCTAACAGTACAAACAAATAGCTGCTCCAAATCAACTGAACTAGATATAATATTTTGCGAAGGAAGATGGACATTTAAGTTGATCATCAAAACAAAGGATCATCATATGAAAAATCTTCAAAATCAGTACATTTTTTCAATGCTAACGCTATTCGGAAAATCGTCCAATAAATCGCTTTTCCCTTTTTCAAAAATAAAGTGTTTAATTTCATTGGCAAGGCAGGGCAAGGCAATAGCTGTGGTATGATCGAGGCATTAGCGACACCACCGTTGTTAACACGGCAGGACCGGGAATCGAATTATATCCGGACCATCCCCCGCAGTGAGACAAACTACGTGATATCAACAAGAGTCTAGTATGCCGAAAGATGTCCGGAATAGCCTAACGTAGCAGGTCGTTAAGTGAAGAAGAATTGCTTTGCCAAACAACAAATTGTATTTACTTGATGGAATAAATGTAAATAAAACAAAACAAAATATCTGAATGAAAGGTGGAATTGCAAAATGTATTACGAATTTGCATGGATATGTAATAAGTATCTAAAGAAAACTAACAAAGAAAAATAATCGCAATTCATCTATTAGTTGCCTCTTCATATGCCAAAAACTTGACGATTATGTTTTTTGGTAATTTCTAATGAATGGTTAATATATCTATACGACAACAATAACCAACTTCTACGCAAACAGCATTCAATCAATACAGCTGGGCTGAAAGTAAGGGAAAACAACAATCTACAGTAATACCGGTATTGGTTGCAAAAGTATAGTTCCATAAAGCCACAGCAACAGCAACAATTGGGTGCTATAAAACTACGGAAAGCACATACTGAAGTGGATTTTTTCGCCGGCTTTCGAACGTGCAAGTCTGCGAGTGCAGCAAACAAACACGGTTCCCGCTTATCTAACCCCCGATCAAAATGGTTCAACTTATGTGTTAGTACCTTTGCGTGGGAACCCTTTTTTGCTTCTCCATGGCAGATCTAATCGTGTAAGGACATTCGTTTCTTCGCTTGTTTCGTGTTTTTTGTCTGGAAAAGAAAATTTTTGAGTGTAAAATAAATAGCAAGAAAAGCGGGATCTAAAATTTTGTTGGAGGTTTTAGCTAATGCTTGTAGAACGTAAAGATTAACTGATTACAATCACAATTATTTTTAACGTTTAGTTCCAAAACCAACTCTATATAATTAGACATTTCATTTATCTTTGTTTAGAATTGTTGGTAATTTTGTTTAGAATCGTTGGTAATTTCAACATTACGTTAACAAAATCTGTTGAATTAGAATGATCCTATTTTAGTTGATTTATTTATTGTAACAATACCGAAATCACACACGTATAAAGAAAAGTGATATGACCGTGTTATTATTATATTGGTATTAATTTATTAAAAGCCAAAAAAAAAAAAAATACTTGATTAAAACACGGAGTAGTAAAATTTTTTTTTTTGGTCATATAAATACAAAAAAAAACATTTTGCCTTGAAGCCTAAAGTGTAGCTTTATAACATAATATTTATCAATTGTGTTCATTACATCCGATAGTCTAATCCACCTAAACAGAAGGAATGGGGAACCGATACAAGATAACGATCAGAATTCCCAATCCGTGTGCAAGTGTGCTACTGTATTTTTTTTTCGTCCAACAAAACCAATATCCACGCTTGGTGACATAAAACATTAGTCATAGCCAAAGGAATGAAGGGCACGCGAAGCGAGTGGCCAGTGCGTCTGTAGCAATGGTTTTACACTAGAGGCGAAGCATTGTGCATGGTCTCAAATAGGAACCGCCGCCCGGGTAATAGTCGAAATTCAATGCAAGGAGAAGCAAGGGCACCCATCACCACCGATACCACCACCACCACCATCCCCAATTCCAATTGTGCTGTTCTACCCTGTTGTCACGTGGCTTCTAGATCCCACATTACATTACTTTTTTTTACTATTCTTCCGGTAGCGCGCACGAACCGCCAGGTTGAACATCGTTAAACAATCATAATCAGCATAATTTGTTCGCTGGGTTTGATCTCATTACTGTACACAAGTTGGAAAACGTCGGGTAATTCGTGGTAGTTATAGATGTTAGATACAATTACAGCTGTGCGTTTACCTCCTAATTAGGGAATCGGGCATTGTGTCAGATATCAATCAATACTAATATTTTTTGTCGTGATTACTTATTAGATTTCTAATCAAAATTTCATCGAACTGTTTGAACTGTCACCTATTCTTACGATGCTATGTCGTTTAGAATTTCTTATTAGTTTATAGTACTTGTAAAACGAATTATATTAAAAGATCCAGACCAGGTTTTAACACCTTTTTGTTTAACACAAGTCCAAGTTCATGGCAGCAATTACAATACAAATGACAACAACAACATAAAATGTTACATTAAAATATACAAACAAACACATCCACACACACAACCCTTATTTCGTTCACACAGTAGCCTGTATCTTTAGCACTTACCTGTGTTGTATTGCAATACGAATAAAACGAGCAGGACCAAAAAGATGGGCGCTACGATTTTGAAAATTTTCTTCTGCCGAAGGACAGACGAAGTTCTTGTCCCTGCCATTTTATTCTGCAGTCTAGTCGTTATTTTCGGCTACAGTAGCTGGCGATTGTATCTTATAAATGCCGGTTGTTATATTTTAAACTACTTCACCAGTGATAGTACGGAATTATTGGGCAACCACGGAGCTCATGAACCGGATTTAGCGGAGACGACCCAGATTTGTGTACTTTTTTTTCCTTCCCTTCACGTTTACG
>KZ061689.1:414675-428534 GCA_002091835.1 Anopheles maculatus | reverse complement strand
GAGATTTTACTCGAAATACAGGTGAGCGTTTGGCCCGTAAGAATGTGTTTTGTTTTTAGGATTACGGGGTAAGAGTTTAAGCATGAGCGTCGTTGTTGATGTTTTGTGATTGTGCAAAACGAATTTAAAAAGTGTGTGACAAACATTCAAAAGTGTACCGAAAAACGGATGGAATTTGATGATAAATTCTTCAATAACAAACACCTAGTTGACGTCACCGTTGTAAATGTCCTACGAAAAGATGCCGAACCACGTGGAAGAAGCTCGACGCGAACCGGTTTCATTCGCGATTAATAAGGACACAAACACGCACGCACAAACGAATGTATGCTGCAGCAGCAACACAAATCTGCATATGAATGTAAACCCGTGAAGAAGCCGTGATTAGGATTCCGTGGAACGTCCCACACCGTGACGTCGTTGAATCATCGATGAAACCGCGCAAGATGACACAGATTTCGGTATGATTCAGCGTGTACCATTGTTTGTGTCGGTTACAGTAATTGCAGGAGAAAAATGTGCAAACATAAGCGCTTATATTCACTTTCGCTCACCTCGGCACTGGTTCGAACCGACAGCTTCTTCAGTCAAAACGTTTTCAGTGGGCAGATTGCGCTAGAAAAACACAACCAAAGCTACACACAGGTCGCTAGCTTGCCGTCCAATCACTGACTGTAGGATGCGACCGTGAGATGCTACTGCTGGAGCCAGGATCGTCGGAAATCGGCTGGTCTAATGTCTGGTAAAGCCTACTGTTCGCCTAACACTCCCGTCCTCCAGCAAGCGCCGGGAAGGAACACCAAAAATTGGACGACCGGAGCCACGGTGCGGTTTTGTTTGTGACCTTTGTGGAGACGGTGGTGATGTCCTTTTGGCGTGTTGACGTTCTAATAGGTTCGTTCCGTTGTTCCCGTTTGTTTTCCGTATCTCTCTACGACTGTGGTCATGGCGTTTCGATTTTATGTCTCACTGCGGTGAGGACACGCAAATTTGTTTTGCCTCAATGCTAGGCCAAGCCCATTCCCTTTGTCGTTGTCGGACACGCCGAGGGTGAGTTACGATGGATTTGATTTCAGGATTCGGGTCACGCTGGGCATTAAATATCGTAGATAGCGCACAGCGAGCTTTTAGGTTAATCTATTACAGTACAGGTCTTACACCCCGTTATTCCGGGGAAGTAGCTAATGAAACGGTACGGGCCTCGATTCCCTTGGGATCGGGTGTTAATTATGACGCGCGCACCACGCATGGTTATCCACCTCGATTAGTGTTATCGCGTTATATGTCCTACTCTCGTTATCCCGTCATATTTAATTTATGCCCGAACAAAGAGCGCAAATACTTTCATTGATTACCAACAATGTATGGCCATCGAATATAATTATTGACCAAATTATTCTAACTAGATCAAGGATAGTCGGTGAGATTCGCAACTGCTGCACGCAAACCCATCCATTGCTGACCTTGGGAGGGTAAATGAAAATAGCAACGTCTTCTTGCTGTGGTTCCTGGTTCTGGTTTTTTTTTTTGGCACCAACGCTCCATTTATGCCACCGAAGCTGGCAAATCGTAATCGATAACAACCGACACTGTTGGTGGTGGCCTTTGGCGAGTAATGTCGCAATGGTGGTGTGTACCGCAATGGTTTGTTTTTTGATTGCGGATAATGGATTGGTTTGGTGTAGTTTCAAGGATTTTTGGGTGAAAGTTTAATTGACAAAGTGAGTACACGGTATTAGGGAGGTTTTATTAAAGTTCCTTGATATTTAGAACCAATTCTTACATATTTTTCAATCTGTCAATGGTTATATTTACGCTGGGATTTTGTTTTTGACAATTTCTCACTGATTATTCATTCCGTGCTACAGTTTATTGATGGGATTTCAATTATATTTGATTGCACATAAACGTTTTTTTTGTTCTTGTATCAAAAATGTTTAAAAATAATCGAAATTCCTTTAAAATACACGAAAAGTTCGTCATGCAATTTGCAATAAATTTATAATTGTATACTTAACTGGTAAAGAATTACATTATTTGTTGAATTTCATGTCATTTGAATAAAAAAACATAATTCCGGGATATCACGGAACCGTTTTGGTGACATACTTTGGGATTTTAAGGTGTGCCTCATTTTCCGTCTCCTCCAAAAAATCGCCTAAAGCGCTTGTTAAGCATTTTTTTTATTACTTTATCGTGTTGTTAAACATGCCCAATACCGGAAAACATGAAAAAAAACATGCAATGTCGTAAAAACATGTACTAATTCGTGCTGCCTGCCGAGTGAAAATGTGTTCTGATTTTGTTTTTAGAGTCCTTTCTCCTGGTACGCTATGCAGACAGGTATTGTTGTGGTACGTATTTCGTACTCATTTTATTGGTGATGGTTTTATTAAAATGGTTCCCCTTGAGCTTTCATTTGTGAGAGAGAAAGAAAAAAACTCGTAACAAGCGCCACTGTACTGTACGAAAAAAAATAAAACCAGCTTGGAAAACATTTGCGCTTCCCTCATTGGTTGATTTGCCGGAAGAACATTATGATGCTTTAATCAGCATGCTCTGTATTAATAACCCACAGGAACGGTTTTATTCTCGAACCCTAGCTTAATGTTAAAGCTCTCGGTAGGGTAATCGTAACGTAACGAGAATGCGGACGACGAAGCATTTACGAAGGAGTGCTCGTTTGAAGTTAGCACGATCGATTAAAGCCTTCATCCGAGAAGCATCACTTGCACACGACCACACGGTAGCTTCACCGTTCGATGGAAATGATAAAAACAAAACGGTTGCCCACTTACAGGATACGATCTTACGTCGTAGCACAAAGGTGCATCCATCCTCCTGCACAAAAGGCATCATCCTCCATCGTCTCTTTGTTGTGTGATTGCGCTGGAAGAACTTTCTACCATCTTCACAGTCGTCGAGTATCCCTCGATGCGGAAGCGCTCTGCAGATTGAGAAGACGTTCATCTGAACTCTGGCGAACCCTTACGAGTGGATAAAGTAGTCTCCCCCCCGCTCCACTTCGGCGAAAGATTGATTGCATTAATGCACCTCGGAAAAGCTTTTTCCTTACCGGCAAGACACGTTCCGTTCCGTTTTGCTTTCTTCTTCCATTAGCCCTACAAAAACGTTTTTGTTGTTGGTGTGTTAGCGGTTGCATTGCATCTTTCACTGAAGCTTTCAAGATTTTCTCTTCGGCATCATTCAGCATGCTTCTTATTAAGCATGTCTGTTTGGTGCGGATATGAGGTATCGATCATTGGCCTCTTGAAAAGCCCTATCCTTAAGAGTCATCTCAAGTACGAATAATGTATTGCTGCGTAATGAGATTTGCATTAATGATGTACATTCGGTTTTATAACGTATGCATTTGGCAAAGTCCGTTTATTTGCGATTTTTCATTCGATCACCCTGTGTCTATCGTCCAACATGTAGTCATGTCTAGACCTAACCAGCTGTCCATCGTCTTTGATATCAACGCTATCATGTACAGACAGAATGTTAGAGCGTTATCGCTTGATTAGAAACAGGCAAGGACAAAAAGTTCAGTTCGTATCATTAAATTTGATGTTGTGTGACCGTAAACTGACGATCAAAATTAAGACATTATCGTCAATATGACAATCATTCAGAATGAACGGCTGATGTTGCTTTGCATGGGGCGACCCGGTGGTGTATCCGATAGCGGCGCCGATCTTCACAAGGCAGGACCGGGATTCGAATCCCGGCGGACCGCCTCCCCGTACGCAGAACTGACTATTCAGCTACGGGTTAGCTAGAAATAGCATGCTAAGACCTACAAAGGTTGTAGTGCCAGAGAAGAAGAAGAGGAAGAAGAAGAAGAAGAAGTGGCTTGTCATCTAAAAGATATTCTTATCGAAACAATCGATCCCACCTAACCTTAGCATACCTTATACAATCATTCTGTAGCCAAACCAGAGCAGCAACGATTCTTAATGGCTTACAGAAATCAGTAAACATGGATAATTTAGTTTTTAAGTCAACGCTGGCTAAAGTCATGGCTTATTGCGTATGACTCGCTCCAATCTGGGTTCTCCAATATATTCCTACAATACATTTTGAAAGCAGGAATCGGGCAAGGCTTAATAAATTGAGTTATCAGTTGTAGTTTAATGTTTCTCACCGTTCTAAAGTTAGTATATTTTCGTTTGTTGTCATTTGTTATATGCGTGTGCTATTTGTTTGAAGAATTTTTTCATTGGTTAAAACATATTTAATATAATTCTTTGTTTTGTTGTAAAAAATTGTTTTGAGGTAATCAAACTGGAGTTCATAAATTTTTCTCATTTTATTCTCATTATATTATTTTTCAGGAAAATGTTTATCTGGAGTTTATTTAAGAAACAAAAGCATCATTCTTTTAGACAATAAAAAACAAATTGCATTAGGGCTCGTTTTCACGTGCTTGCGCTTAGAGATTATTTACCGGTAAATAGCTATGGATACATAACCGGCACACCACCAAACAAACCATTCCCAGCGGATTGTATCTGATCGGGTCGCGTGGAGCTTTTACCATGCCTGCACCAAAACAAACAAAGACACTGCCCCTGCTTCGTCCCAGAGCGCCAAAGCTGCAAAAGCTTTATCGTCCTGTCCTGGCAATCTATATCCCATATTGTGCTATGTTATACCTATTTACTTCCCATCGCAGGATCAAAGGACCTTACGTTCGCTCTTCCCGAGAGCTGCTCCCGATTTTCTCACGACGGGGAAGTCAGTTTGTTTAGCGCTAAAATAATAAAACGTTTCGGGCTCTCCTTCGAGCATGCGAGACGGGACAGTTTGACAGCAGGAACTGGAGCAGGAACAGGAACAGCAACGCTCCTACGATCCTATAGCTCTCTTTTCTTTTGCAACGTACGACGTATTTTCGTGCTCATAAGGAAAAAGCCCGGCGCTTCCGGCATCATTATGTTGCTGCTGCATTCCTTCCGGCCAATTGCGCTTAGCTGTCGTCCGTCCACCGTGAACAGTGTTCCTTCTTCGTGTGCCTTTTATGTAGTAGTACATCGTAAGCTTTTCCCGCCCTTTTGTTGTGAGTGTTGGGAGAGGGTAGTTCGTTGGACTTTTCGATCGATGGAGGCGCCTCTCTTGAAACTTTCCGCACACTATTCCGTTTTTTTTTGACGAATTGGTGTATGCATAAAAATAGGAACAGCTTTTCCGCATTTCTTCAAGTATGCAGCGTGTGCTCTCAAGTAATGCTGATTTTACTAGGTTTTACATGGTGATTGTACCTTAAGGAAAGCTTTTATACGTTCCTGCGTCAGGTATAGTAAGGCACATCATCCCTAGCACCATAACAAGCTCTCGTTTTGTTTGTGTGTTGATGATTCGGGATGACTATCCTGGATGGCGGAACCCTTGTACTGTATTTCTCACCGAACTCCACCAAAAACACGGCTACTCACGAGTGTGAAGGTCGATCACACGAGAGCAGCACGCGTCTCGGTTGTTGTGCTCTGACGCTCTGGCGCGCGGTGGCCAACGGCCAACACCCTGACGATGCCAGGATCAGGGAAGGATTTTCATCCCGGGCACTACTATACTTCGCAGCAAAAATGTGACCCCCCCTGCTTTTTCGGAGGGGAAATGTTTGCTGTGAAAAAGCTAACAACAGATCTTCCGGGGTTTTTTGTCGTTGAAAAATGGGGGAAGATCCCAGTGAATGGGAAACGATGCAACCGGGAAGATGTCAAGCGGTGGACGTCTTCTTTGGTGGCAAGTGGATAAAGAAGTTTTGTAAAGAAACTAGCACGTGGTGTAGCGTCGGGGTTTGTTTTATGCCGTGGAAATCGTGCGAACAAAGGTTAATAGATTTGACGGAATTGTGAAGGATAAAGTTTAGTGGAAATTTAGTGAGAAAATCCGGGTTTGAAGACACCAACATTATTCTGATGTTAAATTATACTGTTTGGATATAAGTTATTGATTAAAATAAGCTGAAAAGTCGATCCGGGTGCAGATCACAAGGCAGGACCGGGTATCGAGTCCCATCCGGATCCTCTCTCTCTCGAAGAAAATGCGTCTCGAACTCATTAGGAGAATAGTGTATGTAGTTTGAGACTACTATATTCTGTTGTGGGTACTACAACTCTGTTAGTTTCGCCTTCGACGACGAAGATATGGAACGAATCCCTCCTCTTATGACATGCAGTGATAACGTTAGGTGTTTGTACCCGTGGTTTAACGTGCGTGCGACCAATAATATCAAAGGAAACGTCATCAAAAATCCACCTTAGTCGTAAAGAGTCCCTATCTTTAAACCCGGTAACCGATCGATGACGAAATCCTTTCGCTGCTGTGCTGCGTTAGCTTTGCTTTGTCTTACCACGCTTCATTCCTTCATAAAACGTCGTTAAGAAGGTGCTATAAATTCTGCACCGAAAAGCCACCGATTGGTTTAAAGGGACGGTGGATGGTGACACACAACGTAAGCTTTTAACTCACGCAAATTTGCACTAGGGAATTTTGTACAGCTCGCGTTTTGTTGTTGCTTCCCTATTGCGTTGTTTTTAACGGTGAGTGTGAGAGATCCCGGCGCCATGTGTTGTAATATTAAAGGTAACCTTTGCCAAAGTATATAAGCACAAGATTGTGATGCGTGTTGCTACGGTACGGCTGCTGTGAGAGGTACAGAGAGTGCTGCGGGAAGTGCGGCAAGTTCATTTAAAGTCAATTCACGTTCCCCGATCATAATCATCGTCATCGTGGTGTCATCTCTAAGCAACCGTCAGGCAAAGCACACGACCGAAGCAGAGGCAATGTTCGTTGAACCTGAGCCGGTGGTTGTTGGTTTGCTGCGTGGCTGTAGTCTAATATGTCTAATGCAAATGGAGGTGTTGTGCCTTCGCTTCTCGTTTATCCGACATTGGGGGGGAAACCACATTGATAAGTGTATAGAGATTACTGATAAGCGGGCAATGCGGATGTATTTATTCCCGCTTGTTAAAAAGTTCTTCGAATGTTAATAAATCCCACCAGATTTGTTTATGTACGATCTATGGTGGAAGGTAAAATTTGACTGTGGTTGGGAAACAAATGCAACAAAATACGAGCCTTTGTGATTTTATTCTCTAGAAGATCTACACATTCCCCCATACGCAGGAATGACTATAAAAATATTATTACAATTAAGTCAAAGACGCTATATTTGGTAGAGTCATAGCTCTCGCCAGAAAAGCGCACACAAGAAGAAAATGATTCGGATGTATCAATAGTTTAAAGGTAACTAACTAATCTTCCCTGCATAGGGAAGCTTTAAAAAATGCTCAATTTTAGCATTCGTGACCACAGATGTATTATGTAGAGATTTATATTACATAGAAATAATTAATAAAACCCGTAAGGTATTTAATTTTTTTCAATAAAATTTTTAGTAGTTTTTTTAAGTTTAATTCTGAACTTTTTTTAACTATAATGTTTCAGTTTCTTAACGTATTTTTATTAAAAGTTTCGTTGTGTGTTGCAAATGAAATAACACATTTAGCTAATCACAACATTAAAAAAAACCGTAAAAAAGCTTTTATTTATATTATCACAAAAACAACCCCTTTTCGTGCTGTGACCACAGCCTCGGTGGCCGTAGTACGCGTACATTCTTTCTCGCATACCTGCTTAGAATAGGGGTGGGTTTTTTCCCCTACTTTTCTAACACACTCATAAGCTCACCCATTCATTCATATTCAAACTTGAGCCACTCTCGCTAAACATGGTTCGCTCTCTCTCGTCTTTTTTTTACGCTCGCTGTATATTTCTTGACAGGGGTTGTCAGTCCGTCGGGAGGATAAAAACAAACAAACAAAAATAGCATTTTAAAGTGTTGGTGATGCTTTAATAAAAAAAAAATTAGTTTGGTAAAAGGAAATATTTACTTTAAATCCACAAACAACAAAATAAATAATTCTCGATTACTGTACATTATTTTTCTATAATATTCTTTAAGGTTTTTGATAACTTTAGTACGAAAACTTAGCTTATGTTAAGTAATGCAAACACTAAACAGCAACAACATGACACATATGCATCATCATGTGAAGGTAATAAATTTTGCTAAACGTTTAACGAGACAAGTTTAATGATCACGAGTTAAACTACACAAAACAAAATAACTGTGTAGAATGCATGGCGTCGTGTTAAAAAACTTGTATAGCAATATATTCGAGGGGAGAATATGTTTATTAAAATATTTTGTATGACGGTATTATCAGATAACGTTGTCAAACTATCTTAAGATAAATTTTGTTTTTCGCAATTTGCTCGGATTTATCATGTTTAGATTCGAATAAGATAAAACTGTTCACATCCAAAGGCTAGGCTTGCCAGTTTGT
Source organism: Anopheles maculatus (assembly GCA_002091835.1). Taxonomy (NCBI): domain Eukaryota; kingdom Metazoa; phylum Arthropoda; class Insecta; order Diptera; family Culicidae; genus Anopheles; species Anopheles maculatus. The sequence continues at coordinate 420,177 of KZ061689.1, read as the reverse complement.
ACGGAGACCTAATAGCATTTTGATGTATGAACTTCAATAATTAAAAAATTGTGTCATGTGTTGAAAATCTTGTTATATAGGCTAACGACAGCTGGATAACTGAAGGAGAAACAAATAAATAAATAAATAAATAAATAAAAATTACTGGTTTAAGTCAATATAGACCAATTTGCTCAGCTATTGATTTGTATTTTTATTTATAACACGATGGTGATCAGATTTAATCAGATCCCAAATAATCAATTACCTACAATTAATTAATGAATATAAAATTTTAAAGAATATTACTTTAATGATAAATATCATGCTCATTGGGAAGGAATGTTTTTTTATTAAATAGCCTTGAGCGGAATTTAGAAAAAAATGCCTGACAAACCCTTCCAATCAAATACCTAACCGCGTCTTCACACACTTTTCTTCAAGTGTGTGCATTTGGCCGTTTTTTGGTATGTGTGTGTTATTCCTTCTGTCGCTGTATTTGCGACCGTCTTTATGCTGGTTCCCGCAAGATGAAGCACGCACAGAGGGTGGTGGGAGTTTGTTATTCTCTTCCGTCGTGTACGTCCATTTTTTCTTGGTGGATTTGTCTCGCAGCTGTGTACGTTTTGCACGCTGTGTACACCAATTCCAACACGCGCGCTCTGCTACGGGAACGGCGCGCGGTACGCGTTCGCTCACTTGCCGTCGTCAGTTTGATCGGAGTTTTGTAGCCGGGCGCAAGGCAAACGCAGCAGCAGCAGCAGCGCGGTGTACGACGACGCGAATGCCGCTACGTATTTGTTTCTTCCGGCCCGCGGTTGTTGTTGTTGATTGACAGAAACATACGGTGTGCGTTTTTGTTTTTTTCGTGTGTATTTTCGGTGGGCCTCTATTATTTGCATCTTGTGTTGTTTGTCCCGGTTTCTAGTGTCGAAAGTTCACCAAATGTAACCGTGTGCCAGATTCGTAAGTGTGTTCACCAGATAAAATAGGGAAACTAAGCGAAGTGGCAGCTGCAGAAGCAGGGCTTGAGAAAACAGGAAATCGGGGAGAAGAAAATTACAAATTAAGTGTTGTAGTGTCGATGTTTGAGATTGTTGCAGTACATAGTACAAGCGGTGTTAAATCATTTTAAACATACACGATCGTAAAAACGATCGTTCAAGTCAATGAATGTGTGTGTGTATGGGTTAAGTTTAAAGTAATAAAGAGGTTACAGATAAGTGCAGCACAGTGACAAGTGAAGTGCATGCTGCATATTGAATCCACTGTGGAGTCCACTCAACACAGAAAAGCATTCCTCTGTAAAAGCCACTTGCGTCGTACGGCTTGGGAAATCAGCTGGCGCGCATGGAATGTCCTTTTTTGGGACTGGTTGTAGTGCCACTAGTGGGAGGCCAGCTGTTCGCGAAGTGCATACAGTGCAATCAACCCTCCCCCGCCGAGAAGGGGTAATGCAATCGTAAAGGAAGCCATTTTTGTGTCTTGTTGTTAGTGCCTCTCAAGTGTCTAATTACTGCCCGAGAGTAGTGGTGTGCCGCGAAAGTGTTGTGTCTTCTCGTGCCGATTTGCGGCGATCAGTCTGTGTGTGTGTGTGTATCTCGTATTATTGCTACTACTATTAACGACAATTGCACGTCGCCGTTGCAGTTGCACCCGAAGCAGCATTTTGTTTTTCCTGTGTCGCCCCGTGGCGATCGATCACGAGGCAAAAAATGACATCGTCTTGTTGTGACGCAGCAGCAGCAGCAGCAGCCCCACAAGTGTTGCGATGTGATGAGATGTGTGTGAAGAGATGTGAAGAAACGAATAAAAAAAAATCATCTAAATCTTATGACCGTAATAGAAGCAGCAATAGAAGGGCAAAACAGCACCAAGCACCAAGAGGAGACTACTGGCGAGTAAAGCAATATCAGGCGGAAAATATCAAATTAAAAGGCATTCAATTCCGGGCACCGACCAATGGTCACTCTCGTGGAACGGAAGGAAGCCTCAGCAAGTCGTGTACCCTGTTTGCCAATTCGATTCCCTTACAGCTAGTGAACCACATTAGCCCCGTCCTTCCCTTTCGCGAACTTCTTAATCTGAAGGTTCATTTTTGTCTTTTGGTAGTTTCGATTAATTAATCAACGGCGAATTAAGGACGGCAAAGCGAACCAAAACTTTGCACTCTCACGAAACAGGAAATTAATGCGCAAACTTTTGTGCCGGTTGCGCTTTTGTGTGTTCTTCTGTGGCCGCAAACCTTCGAACCTGTTGCGAATAATGTTTCGCCGGGGCAAACCGAATTGTTCGTAATTTTTGGTCCCGCAATTTACGCCACACACTCACTCGCATGAGTCACATGACCGAAGTCGATTATCTTTTATACCGTATCGTAATTTTTTGTGTGTTTGTTGCTTTTGGAACGTTAAAACCGCGGCCTTGCAATGATAAAGCGCGCGCCCCAAACCGTCATCTCCCGAAGGGGTGTTTTTTTGCATTCGCCACCGATGAAGTGGGTTGTTTCTGAGAAATTTAGCAACTCTGTTGGCTGTTTGAAGAGGGCAAATAACACCATCTCTCAACCGTTTGGTTTGCGTGGTACACGGTGGCATTATGCGTAATGGCAAGATGGAAGATTTCTTAGAAAATATTTCTTTATTAAGGAAGATGGGAGGTTATTCGATGTTAGAAGATTCAATTTACATTACAATTAGCATTTTTTTGCCTTTCTGCTTTGGTTTGATTCAAGAGCAGAATGTAAATTAAGCGTAATATGGATTTTCTATTTATTATTTTATTCAATAAAGAAAGAGATGAATTTCTTCGACTTTTCTTCCGAAGACCTGGTAGGTCAGGTTCCTCGCAATTCACCCGACTATTTATCAGAATAGCTGTGTACTCTGCTTCGAGCGCTATCGATAGATTTGGTGCAGCTATAGCTAATAAAGTCAAGGAGCTGCAATTGAAGATCGCATCATATTATGCATTTTATCCCTTAGCGAAAAAGTTGGATATAGTCTTAGAGACATTTTTAGCTTTCTTGATCGCCTGCAGGCTTCATCGTTCTGCGCCATGGACCTCAGCATCCGATGGTTCAGTAAAGAAGATCCTGGACATTCCGGGTCAATGTCATACAAAATCTGTAGTCGATACGCTACAAGACTAAGCAACAAACAAGAATTTCTCTTTGGTTGCACTAATGAAAAATATCTGTCCAAACTCCGGGTCCAAACCCAAGAGAATGTTTTTCGGCCAAGCCACTATCCGAGGACCTTATTCAATTATTTTGTATACTACACAGAATATACTATATAGCTTATAGTCCCAGTATTCACATACGCCTCTGAGAAGGATTTTTGGCCCGTATGTGTCGAAGGACAATGGAGGAGCCGCTACAACGACGATCTCTATGAGCTGTATAGAGTGGTCATCTCATCATCGTGCAGCGAATTAGGCTCGCCAGGCTCCGGTGGGCTGGTCATGTCATGAGAATGGCACCGAACGACCCAGCCCGTAAAGTCCTTTTAGGCCGTCCACATGGACAGAGGAGGCGTGGTAAGCCCAAACTGAGATGGAGTGATGGCGTTGATGCGTCCGCCAGAACGGCCGGGATAATGGATTGGCAGACGACGGCGCTAGACCGTGAGCGGTATCGAGGATTGTTGTAGCAGGCCAAGACCGCGAAGCGGTTGTAGCAAAGGTCTCAGCTATCTTTCGAAAGGTCGTCCAAAAAGACGTTGCAATATATCTGAAGAATTCTTCTTGTTTCTAGGATTCAAGGAACCATTAAATCCATTATCCATTAAATTATCAGAGGCAACTTTATTTTATAATGCATACGATGCTATTATAAATTTGCCATTATAGCAATGTTGAATAATTGATTCCCGGCACAGTCCGATTGTACAAGCTTCTCTTTTTTTAATGTTTACATTATTTATCAACAACGTTTCCATGTTTTTCGCTTGCCACCGAATGTTTAGAATGTTCCTGCCACACTGTGTTACATTTTGCTCAAGTTCCTTTTTGCTTGATTGCCAAACCCTTGTTTTTTTTTGCTTCTGTTGCACATGATGGTGAAAGTCGCTCGATCACTTACCAGCACCAGTCGCGTATGGCACCCGTTCGGTGCTAAAATATGTGTCTCTCGTGGGTGTGGAGAAGGTTCGTGAACGACCGGAATTCGACCATACACCCCGATATTACTGTCCCCCTTAAAGTATGCATTAGTGTGGCACAGTGTTTTTCTTTGGAGACCTACTCTTTATATACCTTCCTCGGTGGGTCTAAATTCTAGTTCGCATCGGTGAGTTTTGCAACAACAGCACAAAATAAAACAACTTACTACGCTTGCAAGTGTGTAATAATGGTGGCAGTAAACGAGGGTACCGGTTGGCCATAACGACCAGAATCGTCAAAATGAGCAAAGTACGGAGCACATACAACAGGCCATTACCATTAACACACGAACTACGGTGTGAGTCATTGCATGTATGCAACGCAAATGTGCAACTGTACACGGTCACACAAAGCCTCTAGCGTGTGCGATCGTGAATTGTTTTTGCTTCTGTTTTTTTTTGCAACCAACGGTTTGATAAGCAGAGAGTGAGTTGCAAAAGGGAATGTAGAATCGATGTTCCAAATCAACCAAACCTGGGGTTGGTTTAGGAGCCAGCATAGATCTCTTCTGGTTGAGTGCTGAATTTGGAGTTTGTTTGCACAAGTGCAGTGCAGCTGTGTGAGCACCGGAGCTTGAGTCATTCTTAGATTTCAATTTCGAGCTCTATGTTCTAACCCAGCTCGAACATCATCAACGGCAGTGATCGGTTCGTATTGGAATTGGAGTTTTTTTTTTACACGAGTTCTATGCTTCTATTCCATTAGGACATGAATTTTGAATCACTCGCACACAGTTTTTGTAGGACCTCCTGGTGTTCTAACATGAAGCACGCGACAGGGAGTTCCGTGTTTGTGAGAGATCGTAAAGCTTTTTCCCGGGAAACTTTCCAGCAATCTATCATACGGCAGATTTATTCTACAATCGAATTTTCTGCGCTCCTTTTTGTGGAGTGCTGGAAAAAGGAAAAAGCATACCAAATTCAATCACAGTTTGTTGTATGGCCCTGTGGAAAATCCGTTTTTTCCAAATGGAACGAGAAATAAGCCGGCTCGTTCCTAACGCCGAGATTACTATCATGGGAAAAATTTGTTGCGAGTGGCTTTTTAAAGCGTTTCCGTGACTCTGTCCGATACTTGATAAGGGAAACATTCGTCGTAACCCGTACGTCACCGAATGTACGCACCAGGCCGTGGTATGAATCATCGTCTCCGGCGCTTGGTTTGTTTATGTTAGCGTAGCATAGATTGGGACAGGCGAAACTCCTAAATCGTGCGTGTAACATTCGTCGTGCGTAAAGTGTAAAATTCGCTTGCAGTACGAAGGCGGGCAACCAATAAAACAGAAGGAGTATGCGTACTAAGTGCGAAAATAAAGCAATCCGCTCGTCGCAACATTTGGCGCGAGGGGGGGGGGGGGGG
>KZ061689.1:384009-414185 GCA_002091835.1 Anopheles maculatus | reverse complement strand
GGGGGGGGGGGGGGGGGGGGGGGGGGGGGGGGGGGGGGTTGAATTTCTTTGTTTGTGATAGCCACAAAACATTAGGAAACGCACACGTTTTTCGTAAACTCCCTCCCCAGGTTTTGTGTGTGAGCAATAAGTAACAAGTTTTCGGAGGCATTTATTTCATCGTAAAAGAACGGCGTTGTGCGTATGCGTTCTTCACAGTTGATGATTACAGCACGAGTATCGCAATTTTTCACACGTTTTCTCTCTTTTTTTTACATTTGTTTGAATGCTTTCTCGCTAACTGATAGTTTGTTGTTCATGGTACAACAAAAAAAAGGGCAACCGACCATTTTCAGCGAGCAGCAGACTGCGTTGACGCGGAAGAAGATTTACGATCAGCAAAAGGCTCTTGTGCGTTCTCGTGTGTGCTCGAACGCGGTTCAAAGTCGCCAGTGATAAGAAAGTGAGAGGGCTAGGAGAAGAAAAAAAAACTAGGTTGTTAGCAGAACTTCCTGTTATGCTTGGCTTATGCACACTGTCGACAGACCATTTCCGAACCAGATCTTATCTTGCCGGCTGGCTGGGCCGGTACGGCTGTTCGTTTGCTTTATGAGTTCTTCCTGGCTTGTGGGTGATTCGGTGCAAAAACCCACGCCATTTGTCCCCAGCTACGTAGAATGCGGCTGCCAGCGTTCCTAAAACTCCATGTGAACCTTCTACAGCAGTGATGTCAAACTCCTCATGTTCAGGGATCTATAAGTATTACAAATTTATATTTAAATTTATAATATGCCGGACGAAGACCTTACATACTGTCACCACCGCGAGTAATGATTTAATATAATTCCTAGTTACAAGGCATATTCTCCTTGTAATTTGTCTTATCCCGGGCATGCTCGGAAGTTCTATAAATATGTTGGAGAAAAATATTGTAAAATTAGACGCCTTGGTCTCCCTTGATATGAAATAGTCCACTTTTCTATTACTCTGAAGAATTGTGTTGATGGGTTAGGCTTCCAGAATACAGATCTACAGAATATCTATATTTATTTGGCATAGCCCCATGAGAAAAAGTATAACTGGGTTAAATCCCACGGTCTTTGACAGTCAGTTGTCATCATTTTATCTTGATATACACTCTGTGAACCACTCTATACCACATATGGTTCTCCTCCATATCGTTATGTAGGGTTTTGACGGTATATGCATAGTTTTGACTAAGACTTCTACTTGCTTCTAGCTGCTTTCGTGCAAATTCGAAGGCATTTTCCAGCTGCTGTTTGTGATCATTAAATTTGAGCTCCTTATTCAATTAGATCTTGTGCGAGTGCAGACTGTAATCTTTACGTAGAATTCACCAAATCCTCTCGGTAGGACGATTCTCATGACTGTAAAATCAGCAAAATATATTGGACAGGATTTTATTATTAAAACCGAATTTGTCACATTATTTGTTAAAGTATATCAGTTACTTTTACGAAACCTTTAAGTTCACAATAGTCGATCGATCCCAACATTCCTTTGCGGTCGTGTGTTTGACATGTCTGTCCTTATGGGAAGAAAATTTGTTTGGTTTTCAAAACGAAAAAAAAGTACGAAAATAGCAGTAGCAAAATAAAAATCGCTAAAACACATATGCCGTATAGATGTTTTTCACGGCTACGAATGCTGTTGCAAGCTTCACTTTCTTTTCTCCATATAGTACTTCACTACGAGCATAATAATATGTGTGTGATTTTTAATACTCTCTAGTTGTTGTTCATTATGATAATGAGCAAACTGCGGCTCTCGACGTTTGGAAGGTGACATATTTTTAATGACTTTGCTGTCTTCCTTAAAGCAAAAAAAAACCCATCCAGCAGTAGTAGTAAGAACCGATGGATTGGATAGCTGCAAGTCACCACCAGGTGACACACTAGGCGCATGAAAAAGTGCTTCGTTTGCGTCAGGGTGCTGGTTTTGCTTATCGCAACGACTCGGTGTGGTTGCCGTTTGTTATTATCGAATGGAATGCAAAAAAAAAAAACAAACAAAATGGCAACAGCTTATGTGGGTAGACTGGACGATAATGGTTGTCGCCCATTCGTGTCGAGATTAGATAAGTTCACTGTTGCAAGTGTTTCTTAAAGAAAACGGTTCACATGAATGTGTTGTTTGGTATTGTTATAAATAATAGGTTCATACATTCAATAGCGACCTTCGGATTGGGAACTCTACGATATGCTAAACGGTAGCCTGTAGGAACGGGAAAGTAATAGGAATGGGGCACAAGATTGACATGAGTTGATAAAATGGTTGAAGTATAATATAAATTGAACCGCACGCGAGTAATAATCGTGTCCATTTGCTATACCGATCGATGGTGCAGATTGCTCTCCGTACATTATTTAGAATTACATCATTTTTATAAAGGTAATTTTTTGCCTATTGGAATATGATTTGAATGAGCGAATCATAGAAAGGGATTCCATAATCGACGATGACATCGTGTAGAAATTTCGCATCGGATGAGGTGTTTAAGCTTTTTCCCCTGCAAGCATTACTGACGGATGACAAGCAAAAGTGGTGAAAGTATCTTGATGTAGTAAATATAAATGAAGAGCTTTCTCGATTTGATTGACACGAAGAAAACCCTTACCCGGCTGCTAACGCTTCCAAGACAAGTGGTGAATTGTTCCTTGCCTGCTGGAAGGAAAATTAATATGATACACGAGGCGCCCGCCGTATTTGCATTCCGCATCTTACTTCCCAGATCGGAAAGAAAGCTTCAGCCGAAAGGAAATTCATTGAGGTACTTGGGTACGGTGTTATTTTTTTTATTCGAGAGAAGACAGGCGAGTGGTGACTTGATATCGCTTACCGAAAGCAATACGAACCTTGCATACGGATGCATTTTGATGCACCGAATGTAACACCTAAAGGAGAAGCAAAAGGCGACCGTCGGTGGAGCGAGCAGGGCCGGGCACTGAAGATAACGAAACTGAAACTGTCGGGCTATCAACATCGGTGGTGTGGTGTTCGGTTCTATGTTGCTACCTGTATTCGGTGTCGGTTCATTGAACCCGGACCACTGAACCGTGAGGGAACCGTAAAAGGGAATGATTAATACTGTAAAATAATACACAGGACACGAAACGCGCCTGCTGTTGTTGATCGTTAGGAAAACAGCTTAATCTGCAACCTGCTGTCGTCGTCGGTGTCGTCGTTGCGGTGGTATAGCTTTTATGAGCTACACACGTATCGGTAGGCACGTTAGGCAAACCGTATAGTCTATGTATTTTGAGCCTGACGATGTATCAAGGTTTTGGTCCAACTTTTCCTTTGTAAATTAATTTATTTTGGGGCTATTATTCCGCATGTAGCAGAGACTAACTTTAGATGAGATGTTAATAAAATTATTGCAGATAATTTAATTAAATCAATGATACTCGCATCCTATATTCAAAAAGTTTTCATCAAAAATAGGTCATATTTTGCCGGTCCTAGGACAGCAGGATCTTAGTCTTGAGTGAGTTTTTAATTGTTTTTAATTCATGCAAGTTTTTCGCGATTTGCCACTGCTCAGACCTAGTTACAGAAACGTTGGAAAAGGTCCTTAAGTTTTCTCCAACATTAGGACGAATGAGCCTAGGACCAAGGTGTGAAACGTTGAAGTTACCAGGGTCCAAATTTGTCCTTATCAAGGCCTTTATTCGATGTACTTAGTTTTATTCAGAAAAGAAAGAAATTTTTGATCAGAAGCAAGCAAGTAGCTCACTTTATTCAACTTCTTTGCTCGTGGATAGGCGCTTCGACTGACTGAGTTCTAGTTGCTTTAAATTTACTAAAGTTTCGCTTACTTTTTGCCTGTACACAAGAGACTTGGTACCAAAAGAAGATCTACCTCACAGGCAGGACCATTGCAAAAAGAATCCAAAAAATCACATAAGTATTTTATGCGCATCTGCTGTTTAAAATAATCTAACAGTTACATTTAATGGCTAACAAGGAACGATGAACATTTTTTTTTATTTCTGCCACTCCTTCCGCAAAGCAAAGCAGCAAAGAAAACTAAAATCTGTACGTTAATTATGTTGTCGGTCATTTTAAATTCCTCGACAGTTGTATCCTCGATGGCAGTACATGAATTAACATGAGCAAGAAAAACTTTGCCCCTGCCTCTCTAGTGGAATACATTACAATAATTACAAACTTTTCCAACAGGATCTTTGGAGACCCCGTTCGGGCCGGAAGTGGCACTGCAGCGTTCATAAATAGCACCAAGCAAACCCTTTTTTTTTGGTTTCTTTTCACTTACTGATTCGATTTAACTTCAACTAACTGTTTTCTTCCATTTTAGCCTGGCTGTGGGATAGAATGCTTAACATGTTGTAATGCCGCGCGCGCTCTCTCTCTATGCTAACTACGGCGCTCGTTCAATCGCTACAGCATTACGGACACTTCAATTGCTTCAATCCCTACCCGATCCGGGTTCGGGAAACGACACACCCCGAATCCCGGGATGGAAAAGGAAGACACACAAAACTGGATTTAAAAATATGCTAAACAGCGGAAGGTTTTCACGGAACGGTGGATCGTTCCGGACGAAAATAAGGCTGTGCAAGGATTCCGGGCACGCGTGAAGCTAGTTGCGTAAAGCGGTTTTTTTGTGTCTCTGGCTGTCGGTCGGGTGATGTTGCGTTCCAAGAAGGTCACTGCATTATTGTGTGCCTTTTTTGTGGCTTAAGTTTCTTAAGAATGTCTTACTTGAACAAAAAACCGCCTAACTGTCAACGTAAGAATACATATCTTCTTTCGGTCCGTCGGTTAGCATATCAATGGATGATCCGTAGGCAAACAAAACCGACATCAGCATGCACCAAGGAAAGTGATTGGAACAGGAATGGAGTGTCAAGATAGAAAGAGAGAGAGATAGAAAAAAAAGAACATGTGTGTCTACAAGATGGCTCTGCATATAGAGAAAGACTGTCCCGTCCTCTGGTGTGCCATTGTCGATACATTAATCGCGTATGCGGGCGTCACGAGGATGGGAAAATGGGACAGGAATGTCTCACACCCTGCGCGACACTGCCAGAACGTTGTGAAGGAATTCGCTTTTCGCATTCCCTCGTAAGACACACACATTCGTTCGCTCGCTACACTACCAGAAGGAAAACTATTTAAGCCATGGCGTGGAAATTAGTTTGTTTAAGGGGCGCGCCTTCAGTGCTTATTTACGGTGATACCTGGCATCCTCTCGTTCGGTGTGTGGAATGTCTGGTGCAAGATGTCTTTATTAAATCCGCACTCGCGCTGACTTTGCGTGAGGATCAAAAAACAGAAGAAAAGTGCCACAGAAGAGTGCTAAACGTTTTCCTTCGCTTGGGTAGATCAACGGCAATCTTGACATTCTTCGACCAATCCGGCCGTTCGCTCGATGCGGTTTCGATGAATATTGATGTGACACTTCCACTCCGTGCAGCTTGTCATCCCGTCTTCGAGAAGGAATTAAAGCAGAGCAAATACAGGCCAGGCGGCCGTACACACACACTCGCCTCACCTTACGTGACACCTTGACTTCATACGGTTGGGTTCGGTTCATTGAACCAACCAAGTAGTACCATAAGGGTATTTAGAGGTGTTTCGGTTTTTTTTTATTAGATTGTGTCACACGAACACCACGAAACGACACCGAAAATGGCTCTACTCGGAGCCATGGGTTGAGGTTAGGGAAAAGATGCTGCCGATGGTTGTTTGTTCCCGGTACCGAAATCATGTTTCTTTCGGGTTGGTTTCGTTTTCGGTGTGTGTATATACATTCTGCATGCATTCCCACTACCTTTCTGGCCTGTCCTGATTCGATTTGTGCGTTGCTGTTCTTGCATAAATTATCATAAACAAAGTGTGAGTGGCGTTCGTCTTTTGGTGGCAGTATGTTTTTTCTCTTCTCTTCTGTGTCGCTTGGCCCAAGGCTCTTTGGAAGCAAAAAGAAAGCACCACCAGCTTCAGGGGCCAATAAAATGTGTCTGCTCATCGATTTTCGTTTTCGCAAAAAGCAGCTCACACACTCTACTCTGCTCTGAGTAGAATGTAAGAAGCAGCGCAATATCGTTATCGAAGGATTGTCTTTTTGCCTGGTATGTCCCTTTCCGGTCCGGACTTCAGATAACTTCGCCCGTTCCTCGTTGGACCGTTTGACCCATCCTTAAGTGGGGTACCATCTGGCAACCAGAAGCTTTTCCGATGTGCCATAGCGTGGTCGAGCCATTATTCTTTTTTCTTGATCAACTTGGCCCAGTTCAGCCCAGTCGCTGTCGGCTCTGTTGGTCAGCAGTTTGCAAGGAGTACTCCGTGTCGTTTATCAGTATTCAGTTTTTTTTTTGCATTGCGGACAAAACACAAACAAACAAACAAAAGAAGAGAATGCTGCAGCTGCAACCAAAACGTGATCACCCGGGAAGGGTGATCCGGGCTATAGTGACGTAAAGCGCGTGCTAAATTTGCACGGCACACATACACAACAAACACCTAACGGGAGAGTGACAGGCGGCAATAATAATTGATTGCTTCTGCCAAACGAACTGGTCCTCGGAACCGTGGTGTATACGTCAATTGATGATGGGTAATGCACATATTTACATAGCCGCATGTGTGAGGTGACACGTACCCACCATTACAAATGGATTTAAACCATTTTTTGTAACTGTTCGCCGAAGTTGTAATGCTTGGTGCTCTGAGTTATGGAGTTAGAAACCAATAGATGAGGTTTACAGTGAAGAGTTGCTTTCTTGTGTTGTCAGGTTATCAGCATTAAATCTATTAGCATCTATTTTTATTCATTACTGGAAATGGTAGAGCTTATTTGACAGATTTTGTGTATTATTTTGGGTTCTTCATTGCATATCGTTTCACAATTTCTCAATTTCGTGCGTTACTCGTTTGGTTTACGATTTTTGGAAAATGATAATTTAAGAATTTGAGTATATTTACTTATCTACCAAGCCTGTGACTTACTCTATCGGATAAGGGCAAGATTTATCGCAACGATAAACACTATCCCCGAAAAGATTCTCTTATTTATTGCTTAAACACAACATAAATAAAAATGCTAATACACCATTCAATATCCTCCAACATGAGTTTAATTATGATGCTTACAAATTTCATTACTGTACCGTTTACATATCTTGATTCTGCCGACCGCGAACTCCCATTTATCAACTGGTGAACTGAGACCAGAAAGCTTTTTGGTAATAGTCCAAATATTCCACTCACAAAACCCCCATCCACGTTTGGAGCCTTTTTGGTGCCGGTGAACTTTTCCGAGCTTTCCATCTAGCTAATTAATCAAACCGAAAGGTATTGCCACTAACGTTCGCTAGAATGAAGTTGTACCCGAATTTACGACCAAAACTGGGTTGTGTAAAAGGCGAAGAAGGTTCCTTTTCTGACGCTATGGAATTAGCACCCAATGGGTCACATTTGAATCGTAGATTATTCGATTTCCGGGTTTTCCCTTGTACATAAAAGCAGCAGTAGCACGATAACGTCAATCCGATAAGGAACTGTGTGCACACCTGCCCTTTCGATGGAATCGGGTTAATCCGTTAATTCTCGAATGGAAATGTATTTTATGTTGGGTTGGTTATTAAAGGTATTTCTTTTTGGGAAAATCGATTTGATGTAAAGATGCCGTAGAAGGCAATCAGAGCGAAACAGTTGCTGAAGGAGTCAGAAAGGTTAAAGACCACCGTAAATGTTATAATTGTCTGGCGATGAACAAGTATTTATAGAATTGTTTTACTTTACGGCCCGGCAAAGAAGAACAATGTCCGAACAATCCTCTTCCTTGAAGATGATCGCTAACAAACAAACCGCTAAGGGTATGGGGTTTTTTTTTTGGAGGATTACCTCTTACCGAGAAACACTCAAACATCCGATTTATTATAAACAATTTATGCATACCACAAACACACCAACGTAAGGGGCTCACATTTCAATCGAGCTCGGCTCACACTGGAGTTCGATCGTAAACATTTTGCTTCCATCGTTGCTGCATCCCATCAAAATTATCCCTTATTTTGATGGGATCACTTCCGGTATCGGATTTCTTCGAAACGAAACGACCAGTGATCCATCTGCACTTCCTGGAGAATCCCTGCAGACAAGCGAGAACTTTGTCTCATCGCTGGGTTAAAGGGTACGACGAACGATCGTTGCAAATTCGCGTCTTGCGAGTGTGGTGACCCAGTTTTTCTTGATGGAAGCCATACCAAGAGTAAAACGAAAACGACGATAAGTGTCACAACACTTCTCCATCCCTTGGGAACTTGTGCCGGGACCCGCCAGAATAAGACGTAAAACTTTTAACTTCCCCTTTTTACGGTGGGATGCGATTTTATCGCTTTCGATTTCGATTTGCCCACGGCGGTGTTGCTGCGTGTATCCTTTCTGACTTTCCGACAACTTGCTTGTGTAAGTTAATCGGTAGGCCTGGTTTTTCGTTCTGTTTTGCTTTGCCGCGTCGAAAAACTCTTCCAGCAGGCTAACCCGAAGGCGTTGATCTTGTCCTAGTTATCCTATTTGTTTGGTTGGTTGGCCGAGTTTTTTATGGGGTCGATGGAAAGCGTATGGAGCACGTGCCATAATATGTCTTGCCCGAGAGGCAAGTTATAGTAGCTGCTGGTTCCCTCAGATAAAGGATCGTTTGCGTGGCAAGCAGTAGGGTATCCCTTTTTTTTCGTACAAAACCCCAAAGTTTGCCGATGGGAAGATAAAAGAAGAAAAAAAAAAAGAAGAGTTTCTGGTCCTCTCAATAAACCTGATTATCCCAAGTCTTTTTTTGTGTGTGTGCAAGGGTTCTGTTTTTCGGAAGATCTTTAGTAGCGCTGGGAAGAGCAAATCGTATTATGTCTTTTTACTGCGTATGGACGCCGTAGGGACATCCATATTTTCCGAGGAATTCTTCTGTCCATCCCAAGGACTCACTGTTATGTGCAGTCGATTAAACAAAGTTGGGGAACCCGTTTTCCTCCTCCCTACTGCTCGTTCCGTGGCGCAAGCATTATATCACTCAATTGCTAACCAGTGGAAAAATGTTATTGGAGTGCTAAACCATCACCATCATCAACATCATCTACGACGTCGTTATTTTACCATGGACACACCAGGGGCTCATCCACTGCGTCCACAACCTTGGCCTCGTCCTTAGCCGCTTTCTATCGCGGTGACGCCAAAATAGATAGAGGGAAGACAACAACAAAAAAAGAGAACCGAAAAACCCACACGCATAAATTCGTACCACGCTTAACTGGCCATATGGTGGAGGCGGAAGAGTCAGTTTCGATTCGTTTAGCATTTGTTTTTTGGCTTGTCTTTTGCGTGTGCCGTTTTGCAGTGGTGTGTATGTGGAGATGATGATATCATCAGCCGCCCGCTCGCCCGCACCTCGCACCGCACCAACATGCCCATGCCAACATCGTTTCGGAAGTTGGAGAAAATATGATGAGATAATAAGCGATTCCTGCCGGCGAACAGCAGAATATATTCATTCTTATATCCGCTTGGTTCGTTGGTCACTTGTTAAAGAGCATCATCTCTTGATCGTGTCCAAGTGGTGGCGATGGTCTCGGTCATCATTCTTCATAGCGAAGTGACGTCACGCTTGGATGATTTGTTTTTTGTTGTTGTTCTGGAATTGTAGGTGGTTCCTATACCGTTCCCTTGGACCTCGAACGACGGAAGGACGCTGATTGAGTGGCCACGGTTTTCCATTCAAGAGGGCGTATACCTAAGAATAGACATCACGAAACCAGACGACGACAAGCGACGTTTGTTCTTTGGTGCGTGAATTTTTGGCTGATCATTTGTGAAAGGGAACAACGATGGTGGTAATATGATTTACAAGACGAGATCGCGTTGCGATGGGGCCGCTGCGTTAGCCCGAATGGCCATGCGATATGTGGGTTGAAAATATGGATTTCCATCGCTCACACTCGAATGGTTTGACATTTGATGCTTTGTATTGCAATGCCCCAGAGGATGCTGTTCGATGCACTACGAAGCGAAACGATCATCTGATCTATGGGTGTTTGGATCGTGTATCTCCTGCAAATCTGACGTGAATGTTCGCCAATGACATAAGCGGACTTTCGGCTAAAATATATATTCAATCATTTTTGTTCCGGTTAATAATCAATTTACTGACGTGCAAACCAGGCGTTAATTATATCAACTAATCCTAGTTTCTCAAGCAAAAATCATGCGCAAATCGAGTAGAATGTTATGGCAATAAATAAATACATCCCTAGTTCCCGGGCGGACGTACGGTCCAATAACAAACGAGCTGTTTGATTATTTATTTACTCACGCGGTACTGTGATCGCGTTATTCTGTGATCTATTCGTCTAGCATTGTTGATTGACAGGAGCGTCCTCTCTTCATTAAAGAGTCCGCAAACTTTTCCTTATCAACTGCACTTTGCTGCTTTTGAACAAACACAGCAGCGCATGACTAAGAACCATCGGTGTTTGAGCCGAACGCGTAGATGCGCACCAATAAATTGCATTTATTGCGTTCTTAATTTTACTTTCCCCTTGTTTGTCGACAGTGTGTGGCCGTTTGTTCTCTGCTGTCTGCTTCCGGCGATGTGCTTCCGGTTCGGGTTTGATCGCTTACGCCGCTTACGATTGATCAACAATTTTTCCAAGCACCTTTTCGCCCTTCCTATGACATTCGCGCGGGCGAGTTTAGTGAGGTTTTCTCTTCACATTTTTATGAAATACATTGCAACCCTGAACCCACAACCACATTCCGTACAGGAAGGATGATGTTGGTTTATGAAGCAACACGAATGTCTCCCTCCGCTCGGAACGTACAGATTGGCTGCATATGTTAGATGGGTCCGGGAATCGGTTTTTGGTTTGAATAAACAAACAGAGAATAGCAAACACCGGGCAGAATATAGCTTTGTAGAAGTATATGCTGCCCTGCATACAGAGGGTGCCCTTTTTACCATCGTTGGGGATGTCTTCGGTTGCGCTTCTCACAGACATTAGCTGGAAGAACAGGGACAGAGCTCAACCGGAAATGATAAACAAACCTTGATGTGCGGGAGCAACCTCCCTGAAGGTGGAGGTTTTATGGTGTAAATGGTGCAATCGATGAAATTTCCCTTCAAACTTGTTGCGCGATTGCAACATGATAGCAACATGTTTTTATATTGTATTGCGATCAAGATAGATAGTTTAGTTTTTGGTCGTTCAACAACGAATTGTACAGTAACATATTGTGAATTAAACATTTGTTTTTTAGGAGGATAACGTCGCTACGTAAATAATTAAAATCTTTTCCAAACAAATGGTCAATTATGTTTCCTCCTAACTTAGTCATTTTTCGACAGCGAAAGAAATCGCGACCTAATGATTGGCGTCAACAAATTTCAGATAAACATTAGAAACAACACCAAAATTCCCACCATTTGTGCTGATCCCAGACAAAAGGAATGTCTTGGGGAAATCCTTTACGCTATTCTTCGCTGCTTTTAACCAGTTCTTTGTGCCGAAATGAATTTGAAGGTTACTTTTTGCTTCATACGACTAGCGTGTGCGTTACAAACCGAGTCGATTTAAAATGTTCAACAGCTGTGTTTTGTAAGGGTCACATTGTTAACGTTTTCTTTCCCCTGCTTGCCAAGATTTGTCGTTAGAATGTGTTATTTTAACACCATGCAATGGTCATACCTGCATGAAATAAACCTTTTATTTTTGGTTGGTCGACGGTATGACGGTATAAATTTCGCTTTCACCCACCGGAATCGTCCGATAAGAGCTTCTCTCGGGGTCTGGGTTGGCAACAGTGCCAAACGCCATCGCATTTGCCGAGCGCCAGGTTTCTTTATTTAAAATGTCACCATTTGGTGTGAAAAAAAAGGAGCAGAAGCATGTAAGATGATCTTCCTACGATCACAAAGTGTCTGCGTGAATTGGAAGGGGAAGTGTGGATGAGAAAGGGGAAAGATCATTTAGTAGGTTGAGAAAATTCGCAACTAACACAAGTACGCGACGGACAGTATGTGCAGTGTTGTAGGGCACATGCTTCCGTTTTCCGTCGTTGTTAGCCCATGGTCGAAGAAAATAAAGCAATTTAAGTCATCATAAATAGAACGCGCGCGGGCTCAAATTATTAAAGTACGTACTGGTGGAAGATCCCGGGATTCTCGTCGTCGTCGTGGCGCTGTTACTAGTAGTGAATGATGATAAAGCACACGGTTCGATTTGTACGTTGGATGAGGGTTAGCATAATTCTCGGTTCTAGACAAGTCTAAAAAACACACACACACACACATCGTGGTGTCATTCTTGTCTCCTCGTTACTACAAACCGAGAAAGAAATATGGAGACGGCGAAAAAAAAAAACGACTAAAACAACGCACTAATGACAACTCGTTCCCAGCCGCGCGAGACGAACCGATTGATGGGTGTATTTTTGTGATCCTATTTTTAGGACCTTGAACAGAAAATGCGCCCAGCCGTCGTCTACTTGAAGGGCACAACATATCGCGAAGCAGAAGTGATCTTGGCATCCGATACGCCCGAAGACTTCTACAAGGCTCGGCCGCTAGGGCAAGGCCACCATCATGGGGACAAGGTGTGTTGCGCGCTGTTCCATTTAGCATCTTCTTTGTTGTAGAATGTGCAGCCGATTTTACTGGCGATACGTGCTTTGGTGTGTCCGGATAGTGATTAAGGGAAGCACACGACGATAAAAACGATAGAGGGTATGACGTTGCAAAACAAAATTATCCACAGTTTCTCCAACGAAGAAGCCTGCCGCGAGGTGAATGAAATGAGTCATCGTAATTTAAGTGTTAACAATCGTGCTGCTGCTGCTGCTGCTGCTGCTCTCTTAACTTCAGTGTCATTTTGAGCGGGTTTTATAGAGAAAAAGAACACGTAATGAAGGGGTTTGTAAGACTTGTTGGTGACGCAGGGAGAGAGCTATTGAGGTGCGGAGGAAGGGCGAATGATCATCGTCGTGTCTCTGCGTCATCGTTGTTCAAACAACACCATGTTGCAACATTGACGTCGCGTTCGCGAGTTTGCTGTCGCTGGCGCTAATATTCACAGTCAAGCCACTTGACTGCGGCGATCTAAAAAATGCTAAAGCTAATGGTTGATAGAAGGGCTAGTTTCAAGAAGACGAAAGAAAAGGAACCAATTTCTCATGCGTATCTTGTTTCGCCCAAAAAAAAAAAAACCGGTCGCATTTTCGGAGATCGTGTTCATCTGGAAGCATCTTGCGAGTGATCTTGATCGTGTTTAATTGATTTCACATGATGTTGTTTGTGTTTGTCATTGTCACTGTTGGGACAGACAGACTACTGGGGCCTGTTTAACGTGTTAACCATGGGTGCTTTACATTCGGGGACAGGGTTTTTGTTGGGGAAGGTATTTGAAGATAAAAACTGGTTCTTTAGATGTTAATGTATTATCACTTAATTCAATTAATTTTTAGTGCTTTTTTCGAAACCAATTAAATGGGGATTACTGAAATGTGTTCTGCTCTGTGGGAGTGCTATACAAAGTTGATACTGTAGTAAAAGAGGATTAAGAAAATGGCACTTCTTGTTGGATGAAAGTGTGTTTATCGGTAAAAAGAGAATTTCTACATACTCTTGTTCAGAAACATGATCTTAAAATATAGTTGTAAGTCCCATTCGACCTAAATGTAGCATGCCGTCTTAACGCCATAAATCACTCAAATCTTTGTCTCAAAATCTTAACACAAATCCACCAAAAACCGCTCCCAAAAATGACACCTTCACACAGGTTACACAGTAAATCCGGCTGTCTGGCCACCCTCCACTGGCTGTTTGTTTATTCTTAAGTCAAGCAAATCGTCAAGCCGGCTGATCATGAATCTTGTTTTGCCCCGGTGTGTTGGAGTGCACCCAGCAAGAATGACAACGACCGATCATATATTTGCCAAGCCCGCAGCCCCAGTCACCCTAGTGCTAACCCGTGCTCACCCAAACGATCGTCATGGGGGTGATGAACTTCGTCGGCTTGTGGCTGCAATTCCTGCACCTTTCCTGCAATCTGCGCCCGAGAACGGGAAAAATGTTTCGCGTATGCAAATATGCACCGATCGGCTATTTATTAGCGAACGCCTCGGGTTGTATGCGCTCGGCTATCTGTGCGCACCCGTTTGCTCATTCGCACCACGTAGCGCACCGTCGGTCAACTGTGGGTGTCTTGTGTACATGTCCTGTGCTAATCAGAAGCGTAACATGCAGAAGGACACCATCATCATCATACGCGGCAGGCAAATGCATACCAGCCGACGCGCGACATCCGATGCATTTTGTTCGCGCTCGCATCAGCAAACTGTGCGGGCCCATTATGTGTAGCGTCGGTCGAGTTCCAGCACCGGCCAGCCGGCAGACGGTAGTGAAGCGCGGGTTGCGCAAGCGGTAGGAAAAAATGTTCGCGTTAATTTATGATGCCACCCCACCCCAGGTCATTTCCTTCGCTTTCGAGTTCAACGTTTTGTGTGAATGTTGGGCAAATTGCAGTCAGCGAATTGAAGGTGATTTTTTTTTGTCGCTTTAATTTAGCGATAATAAGACCTGAAGGTTCTAGTTGTTTGAAATTGGCTGAAGAAATGATGGGTCATGAACCGAATTTTTATTGGGTTTTTAGCAGACAGTTTTGCAAAATGCGCTGTTTTTGTGGTTTCATGAATTTGATGTTAGTGTATACAAACCATATTTGTTTCATGAACCAACAGTAAGTTTCATTTAATATTCTTTGTAATATTTAATTTTAATAGCTCAAATATCATTTTTGACCACTTGAAATATTTGAAATATTCTGTACTTCAGGGGTGTCCAGATGATTTCTTGCACGAAACAAAATTTGTTGTATCAATTGTCTCAATATCCTTATCACAGTTAACGTTCTTAGATGATGTCACATTTTCAGAATGTTCTAATTTCGCAGAATTGCGTGAACTTCAGGGAAGTATGTTGTCTGCATATCGCTATCGGAGCTATGGTAAAGTTCTTAGCTGATGTCACAATTTCTGGATGTTCGAATGTCGCAGAAACTTTAGGGTAGTAGCGTGTATATACGGACTCATCATAAATAAGTCATACCGTGTTTATGTTGAGTTAATACACCTGGTACAGCTGTCTTCATATCGCTATAGGAGTTATGATAACATTCTTAGATGATGTCACCATTACAGGATGAACGCAATTTCGAAGAATTGAGTGAACTTCAGGGAAGTAGCATGTATAAACGTACTCACCACACATAAGTGATACAATTAGCAAAAAGAAGTTGATGGCTTGTCGCTCTGTATTGTTTTGTTGATTTGTCTCATTTGTATGCATATCTTCAGCATTTCACATATACCGAATCATGGTTTTGATCATTGGGTTTTTTGAAGTTTTCAATTCTCACCTTAATTACCATAGCTTTTGATATTTCTCGCCATTTTTTTCTGATCTGTTGACTATTTTCATCATTTATTTGAGTGTTTTATTATTCTGCTAAATCTACTCATATTTTTGTTATAGTTTGAAAGCATTTATAGTAAATGTATACTATCATTATTGTTCCTAAATGTAGGTCCAGTCTGTTTTGTGGATTCGTCTAATTATCGTTTTCATTTTCCACCATTCACCTGAACCTAATCATGCGTTTGTTATTGTTTTGAAGGGTTTATTTAAAACCTTTTTTTTAACTTGCATAATAGTCATTATCTTGATACTAGCGACCATTACAGACCACGCTTTGTATTCATGCCGGTTCGAAATCTGATAATGATGGCTTGGCAAAAGCGGTATACTAAACGGCACACACCGTTCCGTACCACTCGCGTCAATCATAACCATGCGTGGCACAGTGGCAACAGCAAATCTGTGTACCGCTCACCGTTGTTCACCCCATCATAATAAAGCGCGTTCGCGTTGACCTTGTGCTCAATTGATACGCACTCTCAGACAATCTCGCACGCAAACGAGGGATATCGGCCAGACTGACGACCCCTTTACCACATGCTCTCGTTCTACTGTCTATTTTGCTGCTTAGTTACGCATAGAAAAATAACCCACTGTTTATGCCATTTGGGGGAGGCATGTTTTTGGGGTGTCAGCAGTAGTGCCAGTTTTCCAATTTGGAGCTCTCACTGCATTTGCGTGTCTGGCACAAATTTCCTTGCGTCCCCTTGTGCGCGCTGGTTCGATCGGTGTAGCTGTTGTTGTTCCAGTATTGACCCAGTCGCTCGGGGTAACGCCGTGTCCCCAACAGAGAAGGTCCCAAACATTGCGTGTTTGCAATTTTACAGTCAATCTCCCACCGAGTTTTAGCATAATAGTTCTCGTCCTTACGGCTGAGCGGAACATGAACAAATTGTTTGTAATCGAGTTCCTGGGGGGGGGGGGGGGGGGGGGGGGGGGGGGGGGCGGGGGGGGGGGGGGGGGGGGGGGGGGGGGGGGGGGGGGGGGTAGAATCGTAAATCGCCCGTTGGTTCTAGTCGAGGACGATTTTCTTTGCACGGTTGATTGATTTCTTGCTTGTGCAGACTGTGGGTGGAAATCGGTGAATGCAAAGCTTCTTTGTTCGTGTTTTCTAAGGTTACCCAGACGAACGAAGAGTTATAGCAGCGGAACCATGAACTTGAACTGTTTGCTAAGATTGTATATGCGATATCCGGCTTTATCTTATTTTACTTGGGTTATATTAATGGTATTAACCCTCTGTGTTTAGGCCTGGCAAGTCTGCTAGACTAATAAAATCAAGATAGTCAAAAATGGAGGCCCAAGTCATCTCGAGATTGTAGAGCCAAAATAAAGGAAGAAGTAGCTCTCAATATTGGTAAAATTGGATATTTTTGGAAAGTTAATATAGCTACACTTCTTCATTCTAAATCAAGCAAAACTAAAGACACATCCCTCACGGCGTTATACCTGATTCATTTGAATAGCTCATACCGAACATTGTTTCCAACATCGGGCTACATTGGTGCCGATCGATTTTCGACAATTTATGAGGCCCAATCAATACTGTCAGTGAGGGTTTTGGTGCCCTTCACTCGGCGAAGCCAGCAGCAAACGGTTGGGAGATTGGGGTTTGCGCGAACATGGCGTAAGTTGGCTAAACACGGGCCAGAGGGACACTGAAATAGCAGACAAAATGTTTACACGGGCCAAAAATAATAACACCGAATCACATTCTGTGCAGGTGTGCTGTTTGTGGCACACTGGATACGGGAACACATCGAGCTTCGATATTCGATCAAATATTTAGCATTTTTAATAGAAAAAAGGGAACAGTGACGAAAATGGCGCATGTTGGGAACTGGTTGGGGTTTCCTTGTTTGGAGTCTGGGAATGGTTCGGAAGTAGAATCAACACTATTTTTGTCACTTTCATTCTGCGTGAGGTATGAATAGTTTCATGTGTGCGTTTTTTTTTATTGGAAAATATGAGGTTCACATTCACAAACTATAAAACGCCTAGCTTTAGATGATTGAGATTCTAGCAGATTTATGATTCCAGTCAACGTGCGTAGCTTGACGTAGAAATTTCGATTCTACTAGAAGCACAAACACGGAAGGAACATCCACTTGAACCGTTGAACATTTTGTAGCGGCGACCATAACGCACGTGTCGCACGTTGTCATATTTTGTCATTTCGGCACCTCCGGACCGCCCGTTCCGGTTTTCTGATTTCTGCTGACATTGAACTAGAGGAAAAACCAGCATTCTCACACACCGTTCGGTTTGGGCCATTAGCCGGGGGCATTCGGTAGGCATGAATGGGTGTGGCGGCGAGGTCTTGGAGGTCTCACATTTTTGAATTCATCTGTTGGGTGTGTGTTTGTTGCGATTTCCAAAATGGAAACTCGTTTTCCTTTTCGCTTTCGGATACCGCCCGCTGTTCATTGTTTTCCTTTTATACTCGTGTTGTTTTGTTTTGTTTTGTGGTTTTTATTTCAAATGTGATCACTTTCTGTTTTGCTCGTAACGTTTTGCTTCCTCTCCGGCGCTTTACACCAAACAGTAACGCAGGTTATTTATGTTTGTTGTTAGGTTTTCTTTTTCTCTCTGTGTCTTTTCTCGACCGTTTTTCGCCGTCGTTTTTCGTTTATCGTTTATCGAGTAAATGGCATTGGCGCAGAAGGAAAGTTGTTTCATCGATGAGATGATTGTCATTTTTGTGGCGGCGAGGTCTTGGAGGTCTCACATTTTTGAGTGTGAGGTATGAATAGTTTAATGTGTGTGTTTTTTTTTATTGGAAAATATGAGGTTCACATTCACAAAACTATAAAACGCCTTACGTTAGATGATTGAGATTCTAGCAGATTTATGATTCCAGTCATCGTGCGTAGCTTGACGTAGAAATTTCGATTCTACTAGAAGCATAAATACGGAAGGAACATCCACTTGAACCGTTGAACATTTTGTAGCACCCAAAAAGAAAACCACATTTATTTGCCGGCGACCATAACGCACGTGTCGCACGTTGTCATATTTTGTCATTTCGGCACCTCCGGACCGCCCGTTCCGGTTTTCTGATTTCTGCTGACATTGAACTAGAGGAAAAACCAGCATTCTCACACACCGTTCGGTTTGGGCCATTAGCCGGGGGCATTCGGTAGGCATGAATGGGTGTGGCGGCGAGGTCTTGGAGGTCTCACATTTTTGAATTCATCTGTTGGGTGTGTGTTTGTTGCGATTTCCAAAATGGAAACTCGTTTTCCTTTTCGCTTTCGGATACCGCCCGCTGTTCATTGTTTTCCTTTTATACTCGTGTTGTTTTGTTTTGTTTTGTGGTTTTTATTTCAAATGTGATCACTTTCTGTTTTGCTCGTAACGTTTTGCTTCCTCTCCGGCGCTTTACACCAAACAGTAACGCAGGTTATTTATGTTTGTTGTTAGGTTTTCTTTTTCTCTCTGTGTCTTTTCTCGACCGTTTTTCGCCGTCGTTTTTCGTTTATCGTTTATCGAGTAAATGGCATTGGCGCAGAAGGAAAGTTGTTTCATCGATGAGATGATTGTCATTTTTGTGGCGGCGGCCACGTTTATGGTCGATTTGGCGTTCGTCATCAGGTCGTATCCGATAGCTTCATCCGTATTGGGGAGGTGCGTTTGTTGCGGTTGGAGAATTTATAAGTATTGTTTTTTCGTGCCAGGAAAACACAAAGCCAAACTTTTGAACAGATGACTACAAAATCGATTGCGGTGGTTGTGTGTGTCTTCCGAAATTGATATTTATTTCATCTTTTGTTCAAGAGATTATTGATGGAGATGCTAGAAAATGGAGTCACTTAAACAACGATCAGTAGAATGAGTTTTATTTATTACAATATTCTTACGAAAACCTATTTGTGGTTGTTGCTTCTAATGGATTCATTTGTATTAATGAAATATTTAAAATTGGAGTTTCTTACTCGTACCACCAACATTTTCTCAGTAATGCGTAACTAGGCTGTACAGATCGCTAGCAATAAAAGGCATGTAAGATTTATTGTCTTGCCTAATACAGTTCTTACGCAATAATGTCGTTACCGTTCTTAGTTGGCTTACACATTTATGCGTTTACGAAGGCTTTATTAAAAAGTAAACGGTTCGTCGGGGATTTCCCTAGCTTTGCAGATGTTAAAGACCAGCGTACTAAAGATATATTGTCCTTCATTTCCATACCACCACGACTCAGTACGAGAGTCGAGAAGATTGTCAAAGAAACACGGAAAACAACTTACTTTACCGTTGAATCATCTTCAAACGCATTACAAACTCCCTAGTTTTGGGGGTCGACTAAGTGCCGGCAAATAACGGCAGTACATGAGAGTAGGTCTTCTCGCGGGGGAAAATTTTGGACCATAAATTAATGCCTTCACCTCTAACCCGCGTGCATACACAACAGCCGCTTGTGAATAGAGCTGTAACGGCAACGGCATTGTTTTCCCAGCGGAATTTAAACGGGACATGTTTAAAAGCCTTCGGAAGTTCACAATGCAAAGATTTTTCGCTTAAAGAGAGATACACTTAAGACGTTTATTGTGCCACCATTTACTGCTTTCTTTAGTGTACCGAATTGGATAGAATCGATGAAGGAAAACGGAAAAAGAAATCTTTAAGTAGTTTACTCGTGGAAAGCGATCCCTCCCGCCGAAACGATAGTCTTCGGGTTTAGAAATGCTGACTTGTTTTTCTCAAAAGTTGTAAAGCTAGCAGCATTTACGCAGAGAATCGCTTTTCTATCGTCGTGTGTTTGTATGGCCTAGAATTGGGTGAGGCTTTGTGGAACTCAATTGATTAGTGGATGGAAAATTGCTACAGCCTTGTGTGCGTCCGTGGAAATTGAATTACTACATTGATCGGGACCGGGATTTTTCCGTTCGGTCGTTTAGAAAATCCTCCCGAAATCTCGTTTCATGGGACAGCAGGATAAGCTATCCGCTTTTCAGCGATAATGCCGTGAAATAGGTTCGAAAAATTGGCGCAGCTCCTGGTGCCGCTTTTGTATGTCAGCAGAAGCTTTGGAAATGAAATTCAACGTAAAATGCTTTCGTGTTGGTATTTTGTTAATAAATTATTAACGAAATAATAAATATTTGCTTTACCCCGGGTAACACCGTTCGTCATCGTTTCGGATTGCAAAATAATATTGAACCGGATCGGCTTTGATCGATTACATCCATGGGCGTGAAGGTGTGGGCGTCCTGTGATCAAAAATTTGTCATGGTGACCTGCACATGAGGTCAATTATTGAAAAGTGAAGGAATGTTCGGTTTGTGAGATGAAATGAAATACCCACCGTGTCACCGTGTGTGGTGCTGCCAATTCCTCAAAAATTGGTTTTACCGATCTGCACCCAAAATGTGAAAGTCCGGAAATGCAGAATAACATTCACATTGATGTTGTAATGTACGGTGAGGTAGTAATGAATGCCAAATACCACCACGATGAGGGGGAAAAATTAATAAATGTTACCCTCTCTCTGTTTTTATCATTTGTGTGGTTATATTTTCTTATTCATTCGATCATACATCATCAATTTTTATTGAGTACCATCAGTGTTGGGGGAATTTCGGTTTTCTGAGTGACAGTACAACCCAGTATGACCGGGTCATGACAAGTAGCATTAATTTTACAGTGGACATGCTTTTTTATAATCTCCTCGTTCCTACTCGTGGGAATAAGAACAGATCACAATAGAACAGAACGAATACAATTCATGTACTTCGAGCGCATTATTTAATTAAATAAATTATTATAAAAATTGAGGAATAAATACACAAGCATTTTGATGTACAAAAAAACCTTCGATAAGTGTCAACAGTTCTTCAAAATAGGCAAGGTTTAAAAGTAAATGGAATATTAGCGCAGAACTGTGCATGTGTTTACTATCAACTAAATGGAGACGCATGGTTGTTGGAAGTAACAACATAAAAATACGCGCTCCTTACATTTTCTCCTGCAGCTCAATGCACTCAACGCTCCACCAAAAAGTCCACTTGTTGATGCAACACTGTTTGTACTTTTATGCTTTTTCCACCAAGTGCAACAGCACTCAATAGCGTCATCATCATCACCATAATGCTCGATTGGGCAATTGGTTATTCCTGTTTTTTGTTTCATTATACTGGAAAATGAGCAATTCAGAAAATTTATTCGACTGCTCAACACCCAGCAAACGTGCAAGAATTGATTCCACACCAAGGCAAGTGTGGAAATGTGCATCGGGGATGTGTGCTGCCTTGCGGACACCATTTGCAGCCCGATATTTATCGGATTAATAATTCATAATTCGTAAAATTAATTTTTACTGCACATAATTTATTCAATTACCGGTCGTCAGAAATTTCGGTGCAGCCGTTTCGCGCATCTTTCCCATTGGGAGGGAGTTAACACGTTCTCGCCTGTGGTGGTGGATGCTGTATGAGGTCGAAGAGTGGCTATTATTGATAGGAAATTGGTGTTTTTAATACATTTTATAGCTGTGCTGAAAAGGAATGAATAAGTTTTAAGTAATAGTTTCACACAAGTGGTTTGTGTTCTCAGGCTCTTCTACTGATTTTATTCTTCTCAGGATACTGCTTTATCATAACTAAATTGTACGAAATTAACAAACAACTGTATGTGATTCAGACCAATTTTTTCGTCCCATCTCATAATGCCCTAGCATGGCGTTAAGTACCATTCCTTTATGATGTAAAACCAATTGACCAATGATGGATCAACACACACACAATACAAATTGGCTACTATTGGCCATGACAAAGGCAGCTGCTTTTCACTTCTTCTAGTGGGGCACGTGTGCGCTGTGCTTGCTTTAGAGAGAGAGAGAGAGAGAGAGCCAGAAATCCGACGTCAAACGACATTTCGCAGCATTGACATCACTTTGTTTAGCTGTCCCGTGGTCTTAAACCGCTATAATCCACCTTCGTTATTTGCCGCGCGCTGGGGGTGATGATTGTTATAAATTGAATTAAATCTCTCAACGCGTGTTCTCTTGGCCCTTGTGCCCTCGGGGTCCCCGGTTCCACCACGAATACGGGATGATAGATTTCAGATAATGTGGAAAGAGTACACCCGACAGCTTCAATCCATGATGCTGGAAGTTTGCCGATAGTAGCTATCCTTTGTAACACCACACTCGTGACACTCGTGACACACGAGCAAATATCCGTAGTTGTCATTGCACTTAATCCGCCGTCGCGTCATCGCGAGTGGAGCATAAGCGTCGTCGACAGTGTAATGTTTTGCAGCTGTCCGGTGGCCTTCCGCATTATTGGGGCGTGAGCTAAACGGGCAACACGAGCAACGCAAGTGCGTCTGTGGACGCTTAGAGAGATGAAGTGAAATTTATGACACACCATTTGCGCAATCATCAATTCCCTTCAGCGTCTTGCTCGGTAAAGAAACCGGGACCCGTGTTTGTGTGTACGGTTTATTAGATTTGCACTGAAAAAAGGAAATTTGTTTCATTTGCGTTGTTGAGAATTGAGCGTAAAAACCATGTCTGCATGGATTGTGATGGAATCGTTAAGGATCATTGAAGTTACCGTCTACGTGGCTGATTTTTTCTATTAAGTGTTAGACTCTTAGTATATTGCCCTTGATCTAACACGAAAGCCACAAACATTTAGTTTAACCGGCCGCTTATGTTTCTTCTTCTTTGCTGACCTGCTCCTACGGAGCACGTCTAGTAGACAGGGCCTGGCGTCCAATTCGTTTCCAGGAAACTCGGTCCATGGCTGCATTCCTCCACCCCCGACTGCATCCGATATCCCTCAGGTCAGACTCCACTTGATCCAGCCAGCGAGCTCGCTGAGCTCCTCTGCGCCTCGTGCCGAACGGGTGCCCCACGTGCCCCAAGTAGCGTATCCTTCCGGCTTTGACAACCGTCAGGATGTCTGCATCGTCAAACAGCTCAGCTAGCTCGTGGTTCATTCTCCTTCTCCACACGCCCGGAGTGCATTGACGTCCTCCGCCAGCATGGTCCAGGACTCGTGCCCGTAGAGGACTACCGGCCGTATCAGTGTGCGATATATGGCGCATTTCGTGCGTTGTTGGAGTCTTCTGGATCTCAGGAGTTTGTGGAGTCCGTAGTAGGCACGATTCCCCTGAACAATGCGCCTTCGGATTTCGCTGCTTACGTTGTTGTCCGAAGTTACGATCGTGCCAAGGTAGCAAAACTCCTGTACTACCTCGAGATCGTCGCCGTCAACTAATTCTCTGATTCCGAGCCGTGCTTTATCACGGTGCAAGCAGGTACTTTGTCTTCGTCGCATCAATCCAATCCTATCGACCTCGCGTTCAGTCGCCGCTTATGCTACGATTGTCTTTAAATCGCCCACAGTTTTGCAGCATAATTATTTCCTTGGCTCCAATAAACAAATTGGAACACCACCACCACCACCACCAAACCAAACTAATGCCTCCCTGTTCAATGGCAGCTACATTGGCAGACGTAATTGTGCCACCACGCCTGTTAATCTACTTTACCGCCAGCGACGTGGCGAATAATTGCTGTCGATCAAAATTGTAATGCGCCACTGCACTTTTCGTGCGTGCAAATCACGGGCCGGCATCGTGATTTCCCGTGTTTCAGTTACGGCTGGCAGTTGGCCAACTTTGCGAGACGCGGCAAGGGAACGAAGCTGGCTGGTATGTCGGGGTGAGACGAGAGCGAAAAAAACGAATTCAACAAATCAACCGATTCAATTTGATCGAACGAATCTTTCCCCGGTCGGTCATTGGGTGTTTGTGTATGTGGAAAACGGTTTGATTGCTGCACGGAAAATCGAACTTTACGGTCAATGTTTTTTTTTTTGGTTAAGTTGGGGCGTAAATGTGGGTCAAATCTTTTGATTGGTTTCGATAGTTCCTAATCATCGCAAGTACAGTGGATTTAATGAGGGCTTTAGAAAAATAAGGTTAAGGGAAGCTAGTGTCTCACGATCAGTCCAAAGTTGGATACTGCGAGAATACAATTGGCCATTGAGAACGTTGATTCAAAAATCTAAAACCATACAATAGGATCATCAAACACTTTGCTGCTGCTGCTGCTGCTGCTGCTGTGTGTCTGCTGTGTTCGCCAAATCGAAACAACAATAGTTAATGGAGCATCTTAAATATTTCATTTACAGTGGCGTTATAATTAAAGCAAAATATACCTCAAATGTGCATTAAGTGTTCATGACATTCACTCCAAATCCAAGAACTGTATAAATCAAATGAAAACTCCAAGTGAAAGGACAAAGCGTTTGCTCGTGACGGTTAGTGACTGTACACAGCCGTGAATTTGGCCGCCACGGTCGCCGGCGGGCTTTCCCGTGGTTCGACGACCAGATGTGTGATACGCGCGGCTAGTACTGCAAGTCCGCCAGCCAGTTCATTGCCATAGGCGGCAATTGTCCGCTCACCGCCAGTCAACCTCAAGAAGTAGTCCACAGAGTTATAGCGTGTTATTTAGTGTTTAGTGTACGTGTGCAACATTAACGTAGCCCGAGCCAACAAGTGCCTCTCCTCGATTTTCGATCGCAACACAGTGGCACCCGCAAAATGTTCTCCTCGATGCCACCGAGCGCTACTGGCGTTGGTAGCGGAACGGACGTGAAGAAAGCGCCCAGCAATTGGTTCTGGTCGCTTCGCCGACAACCGAAGCCGAAAAAAGCCATCCTCGAGCCGGACAAACCGTTACAGAAAAGCTGCGTGGATCTATCGTCCGCCACCACGAACGGCGGCACATCTCTGTTCGGAAACAACCGGCTGGACGAGGTAGTATCCACTGGCAGCAGTTCCTCTATCGCGCGTCCAACGCCCGGCTGTACGTGCGAGTATGTGCAGGTATTCGAACCACCGGAAACAACCGGTAGCATCTCGACGACTGCCACCATCACGACGACGGTTTCTCGCCATCAAAACGATGCGCTGCTAGAATCTGCGTCATCCGATAGTAATCTTGCCTTAAGTTCCTCCACCTCACCGATAGAGGGCGCGGTCGGTGTGCAACCGTACGCGACGAATAGTTTGCGGCGCCGGAAGGAACAGGTCGTGTACGGTGCGAAAACGGTCACGACAGTCACGAAGACGACCGGGCTGAACCGTCAGCGAACGTATCGCGTGGGACTCATCTTCAGTGACAATGGCGAGCTGCTGAACAGCAACCTTGACCTGCGACAGTTGGTCGAGGAAAGCAAGCGTAACTTCCTAAACGCGCTCGGGAAGGCGGGTGAGTCGGAAAGTGCTGTTGCCATTCCACCGCCGCCCCGATTACCGACGGAACCTGCCAAAGAGCCCAACAACAACGAACAGCTGCGTACGTTGAAAGAATCGGCAAACGGTGAACTGCAACATCAGTTTAGCATACTGGACGATAGCAATTTCGACTTCATAGACGATAGTGCCGATCTGTTCAATCGCAACTATCCGCATCAACCTCCGCCAGCGTCGTCAACCGTGGCAGAACTGCCAAGGCCACCGGTATCGTTGGCATCGCCGGGTGCGGCGCATCCCATTACCAAAGTGTTGCGTATGTGCAACAACTGTAAAAACAAGAGTAATCTAGTCTACCAGCGAAGCTGTTCGCAACCGAATCGTAAGGTAAATGTGACTAAGCCGACGTTTTTTTTGTTTTCGTTCACGCACATCAACAATGACGTCTCAATGTTGCTCAACTACACGCTCAATAACAGTAGTACCATTTATCAAGACATCAAACATGTAAATTTCGTTGCTAATACCATGCTGTGTTATTTTTCCATTCCGTCTGCAGCAAATCAACGATGAGCTGAACGAGGTCGAGTCGGAGATGAAATCCCACGAAAGCAAGGAGGAGAACAAACATTCCAACAAAGACAAACAGATGGCGCTAGGGCGGAAAAAGTTCAACATGGATCCAAAGAAAGGTACGCATTGAAACTTTTTCTCCTAACAATTTACGGGCGGAAGCACCAGCAGAAGGAAGCTTTTCCTTGTTGCGCAAATGCTTTGGTAATGAAAAGTTTCGCATGCTTGGGGTAAGAATTCTTTATGAAAACCGCACGTTTGTTGGTATGGCTTATTGATGATGAACATTTTGAATTTTTAAAAGGACTTGTAAATTAACAACATGTTCTCAAGTTTGCGTTCTTTATCTTTATATTCTATTTTCTCGTTCCATACTGTTTTTCCAAAAACCCAAACTCATCGTACGCGTGAAATACCATCCTTATGTCATCATTAAACCAATATCATCTTCCATTTCCAATTACCAAACCATTAAGAGCGTACCATCACAACTCTTACACACTCCACGTGTGTGTAAAGTGCAATAATTCCTCCGCATGATACAACTTAGCGACATTAATCATCACTGCGTATCGTATCGTAAGCCCCCTGCCGTCGGTGAAATGTGTGATTGTTTCTGAACGGTAGAGCGAGGGCGTTTTGGATTCACCACCCCGTATCCTTCCGAAGGTGGCATTAGATCGTGTTGGAAACAAACACTTCTGCACCGAAACTCTGCAAGCAGGCCTGCTTCACACCGATGAATGATTGTCTTTATTCGTTTAATTAAATTGTCCGCATCCGTTCGATGGATCCGAAGCACCCGCACTCCATCGCTCTCTTTCTCCGTGTCTCATTGAAAGCGTTTCCTTCGAACCATTCGTACAAAGGTTCCTTATTGGCCCGTAACCTGTTGCTCTAATGGTGCAATTAAGCTTGTATGACACGGCACGACCGCACACTACCACCATCGATAGTTGGGCATCGATTTGCCCTGGTCCGGCAAAAAGGGGTTCTCTGTTGTGCGGAGAAGTTTGTTCGGGAAGTTGTTCAAACTAGTCTTCGTACCGGAATGTTTGTAGCGAGTGGCCTTGAAGCACCAAAGTGTCCAGCCAACGTAGCAGTGCGGTTGGTTGGTGTTCGCCGTCAGCTCTGAAGTGGCTTTTAAAATTAAAAAGTCATCCATCATTCGCCCAATGCGCCCACTGCTGCTTGTAGCTGTCAGGTTGGAAGACGTCGATGCCGGTAGTACGAATTGCATTGGGTTGGGGTGTACCTGTTTATGGCATGAAAGAGGGTCTGGCTCGATCTTAAGATGTTATTAAACAAGGATG
This sequence comes from Anopheles maculatus, assembly GCA_002091835.1. NCBI lineage: Eukaryota > Metazoa > Arthropoda > Insecta > Diptera > Culicidae > Anopheles > Anopheles maculatus. The sequence continues at coordinate 386,603 of KZ061689.1, read as the reverse complement.
AAACACTTGAGCACAGTGGTGCATTACATTGCTTTATTCTGCTTTTCGTATTGGCTTCAGCAAGTTGCAGCAAGTAGTAAATAATTTGTAAACTAAAAAGTAATAAACTTTCATATTCTAAATTCATCTTTACTAACGTTTGTTTCCCATTTTTCTTTCTCGTTTTTAGGAATAGAATTTTTATATGAAAACCAGCTACTAAGGACCGATCCCCAGGATGTCGCACAGTTCCTGTACAAAGGAGAAGGCCTCAACAAAACGGCAATTGGTATGTTACATCGTTCGGCTTCTTCTTTTTTGGCTGTACAATGGTGAACAGCGAATCGAATGCTAGGAATCATTCATCAAACAGCACCATCTGCAACACCGTAACGATAAATAATTCATGCCGGTGTTGCAAAAGGGTATAGGGAAAGCGGCGATATTCGGAATTCGACGCGACACGACGATCGCCATAAATTTGAAGGATTTATTCGAAGCGCCAAGCAAAACAGGATGAACGCGGGGAACCAGGCTACATCGAGTTATTGCGCATACATACATAACGCACACCGTTAGCTATATGGTTCATTCTCCCGTGCGCCAGGATAAGTTTATGGACTCGTGGATAAATATATTTTTCAGACCTCCCTTCGTTCGGGTATGGGGAAGTAACCGAGAGCTTTATAGTCAGTGTGTAACTCGTTAATCGCAAGCGAATGCAATTTAATGCATGATGGTGTGTATGTGTGTTTTTTGCTATCTTCAATTTTTGCTGCTGCACTCATTCACTGATGAGGATAGAATGTATTAAAAAAGGCGACAAAAAAGTATTCCATATCCTGTCTGACTGGGATATGTTGGGCGGTATTTTATTCATTACCGAGAGCTAATGTCAAATGGGCATTTTTAACCCCTCTGGAGAGAGGTGAATTGCAGTGACACATCCCCCACGTGTATACAATTAATCGACGATCCTTGTAATCGATACGCACGCATAGGAGAGTGGTAGACAAGGATAGGACGCGGGACACGTCCCTTTTTACGAATTGGATTCGTACCGATCGTATCGCCGTTGCAGTACAGAATTTACTGAATCCCTCTTCTCTTTTTTTAACCATGTGAAAAACTGGATTCAGGTGGAAAGCTTACTGATGATGAGCTCAGATAAAATAATTGCCTTTTTCAATTTGCTCTCGATCGTGTTTACGTGCCGCGTCCAGGGACACACGGGACATCCGAAATACTCGCAGGATGAATTATCGGGGGGCGCGCATCAATTGTTAAAATTTAATTCACAAATTATGCACTTACATTACGAACGGGTATTTTTTTTTACAATAATCCTTCACCTCCACAAACGTATCCCGCGGATGCACGGGAGGAAACATCGCCGAGGATCATACTTATTTCATACGCTAATGATTTTAATCGTGCCAAAGTTTGATGGCGAAAGAAGATTTATCATATGTAGCGTTTTTGCGTCTATTTGCTTCTTTCCGTACGCGAACTTTTGCTACTTGACTAATTATGAAACGGATGCAATGTTCGATTATATTCGATAGCAACTATGTGATATGGATTTTTACTTTTAAAAAATTACATAACGCAATGTTATCATTGTATTTGCATCGCGCAGAATGCAGCCAACGTTGGGTAAACGGGGTTATGTTTGGAAATGGATTGTGAATGGTTATAAATTCATGCTCAAAAGCACCATGTACCGTAGATGAGCTGATAAGACACCAACACCGTTCCGTGGTGTCAAACTATCCATCAAATTGGCAAATGATGTGCGAGTCCTTTTTACACGATTATCCGGATTTTTTTAACACGTTCTCAGGTATTTTTGAATCCCTTTCCCTTTTTAGTTATGATTCCCTGAATATTTATACATTTTTCCTAGGTATTTTGACATGTTTTATGTTTATTTAAATATGTTTCAATTGGACTATTGGAAAACTAAAACTATTCTAAATATTTTTGATCTCGCTCTTCTTTCTAGCACTAGAAATCACTAAAATTGTATACAAAATTTAAGAAAGAAATTAATAAGATTTGTTAGATTATTCTTATGAAATTTCTTCTCAATATGTGTTTCAATATCTTCAAGTATTTAATTATTTGTAAGACGTAACAAAACCAAGCTAAAATATTTATTAACGCATAAAAACAGTGGGAAGTATTAAAAAAATTTCTGAGAAAGCTAAGTTCTCAGTAAAAAATAATTAAACAGATTAAAACATATCTGAGTAATCACAAAAAAAACCAAGACCGATGCTAAACTATCTGCAAAACCTTAAAAAAACATTTTAGTAGTGTTGTGCTTAATGAATCTTATCGAAAGAGTCATTCATATGAATCTTCAGTGAAGAGTCATTCAATTCATGAGTCGACTCCTCATGAATCCCCAAAGATTCATGAATCCCCAAAGATTCATGAATCCCCAAAGATTCATGAATCCCCAAAGATTCATGAATCCTCATATATTCATGAATCCTCATATATTCATGAATCCTCATATATTCATGAATCCTCATATGTTCATGAATCCTGCTTGCAAAATGCTTGTATCATAGCGCATGAAAGAGCGGAGGGGGGGGGGGGGGGGGCCA
>KZ061689.1:366472-383143 GCA_002091835.1 Anopheles maculatus | reverse complement strand
TGGGGTTTTTTTCCCCCCCCCCCCCCCCGTTCCTATTGCACACCGTTGCTTCACCGCCGTGTCTGTGGTTGTGGTCGGTTCCGGATTCTGTGGTTCCGGAATGGTGAACCCCTTCGCGCTCCATATACTGAGCTGAGCGATGATTGAAAGATGTTTAAGGATGTGGACGTGAACTCGATGAAGCGCGGGGTTGGAAATTGGTGCTTCCGCATTTCAATTCCGAGTGCACTTCACGATGGGGGTGGTGGGTTGCACCTTCATCATACAGCGGCGATGCACCCACCACGTGTGATGGTTGTTTGCGGTCACAGAATGGTAGTTTGTTATTTTGGCACATTTCACTGTATCAATGTTGACCGTGCTGCACGGGAGAGCATGTGTATGAATGAGGTCTGAAACGCTGTTTCAAACATTCCGGTACGTAATTCGGAAACAGGGGGTGTTGTGCTTGTGAAAAGCAAGCAGCAGAAGAGTGGGAAATAAATTTATTTTCGCGAATGTGATAATTTTACTCTCACGCAAACGATCATCTCTGCTCGAAATATGCGAGCACACCTCAACGCGCATGGGAAACTTAAATAGTTTTAAATCATCTCAATGGAGGCAATAAATTTTACTGTGTTTGGTTAAAGGTACGGTAAATAACACTCGACTATAGGTGTTATATATAGGAAGTGATCGTTCTCTTATGAGAGATGTGACGGGGACACATTAATTTACAACCTCCGATATACTACTGCAAACATTGTACAGTTTTTGTTTGTTTAATTGTTGCAATAATGATATAATATTAATTTGTATGTGTTTGGTTCTTCTTTTTTCAGGTGATTATTTGGGTGAAAAGAATGACTTCAACGAGCAAGTGCTGAAGGCCTTTGTAGAATTACATGATTTTACGAATCTTATACTGGTGCAAGCTTTAAGGTGAGCTAGCCGACATCGTACCATGAGCTAAAACATTATATTAACTCGCCTGTTTTTTTTTGGTAACCTTTTAGACAATTCCTCTGGTCATTCAGACTGCCCGGCGAGGCGCAGAAGATCGATCGCATGATGGAATGCTTCGCCCAGCGGTACTGTCAGCTCAATCCGGACATATTCACCAACACCGACACTTGCTACGTGTTGAGCTTTGCCATCATTATGCTCAACACTTCGCTCCACAATCCATCGGTAGGTTGAACGGCAGGGTTTATATGGCCGACCACCAGTACGAAACAAACTAAACCATACCATCGGTATCGGATGTAAATATGCTGTAGCATATTTTCCCATACGATCAATAGCGTTCGAAAGTTAGCATCGTTATTACTGCAGGCGTTAAGGCAGGTTTATAGAAGCGGTCGGAATTTAATTATCGTTTCCCGGTGCATTGTGCACACTGATGAGGGCCATTCCACCGATAAACGATGATATCCTTTCGTGCTGAATGCTGCTCCTTTTGCCATCAGGGTCTATCTGTTTGGTCGGCGAAATGGAAAATGTAGCATTATCTACACCCGCTTGCACAATTACCCACTCATACTCGCATCGGTGCACACACCACATACACATACACAGTAGCACAGGTCGGGCTACGCGATTAGAATTGCCCTTGTTTCCCGCCGCAAATGCTGCGCCGTTTTTGCACGCTTTTAAATTTAATGTAACATTTCACACGCTGGCTTATTAACGCAACGGGTCGGTGTAGGGTCGACTTGTCGACACCGGAACATTACTGCTGCTGTTAACTCTCTCGAGTACGCGGACTGTGGATAATAGCAAAATAGGAATTAAAATATGCTGCGTACGCTACGTGGTTTATCACCAACAGCAACACGAGTGAGCGCGTGAGCTTAAACAACATCCAACAAAAAAATAAACACAAAAAAACCCAATTATCCCCCGATCACCATCATCATATCCTTCGATTATGGGTTAGCTTACATTACCACCTGACCTACTGCACCGGGTGACTCTTATTTGTTGTGTGTGCTGGCCAAGTGTGAAGTCGGTCGGTAATTATTTCCGATCTGCCGGTTTGGAACTGATTTAAACCATTCCCTCGCGCTACCGGAATGTTACATTACTGGCCCATTTATTAAGGGGGCTCTGCTGCCCTGCTCGCTTCTCGGGGAACCGACATCAAACGATGCCAGGCAGTAGGGGCCATTTTTGCGTACCGTGCTTAGCTAAATTACAGCATCATCATTGCTCAATGAGTTTGTCAGTCGCACGTAAGCTAATCAATGGTATCATCGCTCGATTGCACGCCGAATCACTAATCACGCGCAGCCAGTGGTGGAAAGCATTCGGTAAATGGGGTCGACTTCAAATGGAACCCTTTCTTTGATGTTGGGTGCCGCCGTGCCGGTGCGAATGTAATTTGCGGAAATGCTTACCTTTTGCGTAGGAATGCAATGGTAGTTGCACTGGTGCTTCCGCTTGCTGTTAATCCCCATCGGTCGGTCGATGAATTAAATGAGTCGTGGAATGAAACTTTGGCATGCATTTCATGTGTTTTTTTGTCTCTCTTCTTCTATCGCTGCATTGCTCCGACACTCATCTGCAGGTAAAAGAGAAGCCTACGGTTGAACAGTTCATTTCCATGAACCGTGGTATCAACAATGGGGGCGATTTGCCGCGCGAACTGTTGGAGGTTAGTAGATATAAGCGCGTCTAATTATTTAATGCAGCAAGTAACATGTGTTTCAACTTTTCCTGTACATTCCGTTCTGCAGTCCTTGTACGAGTCGATACGAGCGGAACCGTTTAAAATACCTCAGGACGATGGCAACGATCTGATGCATACCTTCTTCAATCCGGACAAGGAGGGATGGCTGTGGAAACAGGGTGGAAGGTAGGAACATGATTCTTAATCTCTTGTTTACAAACAATAGGTTTAACTGTGTTTCGTTTCCTTACCCGCAGATATAAATCGTGGAAACGAAGATGGTTTATTCTGAACGATAACTGTCTGTATTACTTCGAGTACACCACCGACAAGGAACCGAGAGGGATCATTCCACTGGAAAACATTGCGGTATGTGTCACAAAATCGTTCATCGGCAACGTACACGATATGGTGGTATGCATTTTTCATTCTCTTTTTCTGTTTCCCACTCCTGTTGCGCTTCCCATAGGTGCGTGAGGTAACGGACCGCAGTAAACCGCACTGCTTCGAGCTGCACGCTAGCGGTGGCGCCGACATTATCAAGGCATGCAAAACGGACAGTGAGGGCAAGGTGGTGGAAGGTAAGCACACCGTCTACCGGATGTCGGCCGCGACCGAGGAGGAGCAGCAGGAGTGGATCAACCGACTCAACCAATCGATCAGCCACAATCCGTTCCACGACATTCTAGTACAAAGGAAAAAGAAAGCTCTGGCAAAAAGTTAGTTAGCACTGTCCTGTTTGAAGAACTAAAATCGTAAAAAAACACACACACAAAGTTTGCCCTCGTCCCCACTCTCAAACAAAAAAACAAATCAAACTGGGACTGCAGACACAATGCGCTGCACACATAAACACTCATAAAAACCAAATGAAGCAAAGAAAATGTTCTCATCGGCCACTGTTCCATTATGACAAAAAAGTTGAACAAAAGACAAACGTTTGAGGGAAAGTGTTTTTAAAAGTTTTAAAGCAAAAAAAAAAAACAAACAAACCAGGCTGTAGATCAAGATCAAGATGGACCGTGAAAGATGGAAAACATTTTTGCAAAACATTAATCAAACGTAAACTTCGTAACGTGCTGGCTAAAAAACCCATTCGCGAGTATACATGTCAAGCGGAAAAAGAAGACTCATTTAACTGCATTATCATTGCTGCATCGGCTGCTGCATTTTGAGCGTGCTTCCGAGCGTCCCGATTAACTAATGCTTCCCTCAAACTGCTTCCTCGGAAATGCTAAGGAAACAATCTGTTTGCTGTTTGTTTTTAATCTCTTGTTTACAAACAATAGGTTTAACTGTGTTTCGTTTCCTTACCCGCAGATATAAATCGTGGAAACGAAGATGGTTTATTCTGAACGATAACTGTCTGTATTACTTCGAGTACACCACCGACAAGGAACCGAGAGGGATCATTCCACTGGAAAACATTGCGGTATGTGTCACAAAATCGTTCATCGGCAACGTACACGATATGGTGGTATGCATTTTTCATTCTCTTTTTCTGTTTCCCACTCCTGTTGCGCTTCCCATAGGTGCGTGAGGTAACGGACCGCAGTAAACCGCACTGCTTCGAGCTGCACGCTAGCGGTGGCGCCGACATTATCAAGGCATGCAAAACGGACAGTGAGGGCAAGGTGGTGGAAGGTAAGCACACCGTCTACCGGATGTCGGCCGCGACCGAGGAGGAGCAGCAGGAGTGGATCAACCGACTCAACCAATCGATCAGCCACAATCCGTTCCACGACATTCTAGTACAAAGGAAAAAGAAAGCTCTGGCAAAAAGTTAGTTAGCACTGTCCTGTTTGAAGAACTAAAATCGTAAAAAAACACACACACAAAGTTTGCCCTCGTCCCCACTCTCAAACAAAAAAACAAATCAAACTGGGACTGCAGACACAATGCGCTGCACACATAAACACTCATAAAAACCAAATGAAGCAAAGAAAATGTTCTCATCGGCCACTGTTCCATTATGACAAAAAAGTTGAACAAAAGACAAACGTTTGAGGGAAAGTGTTTTTAAAAGTTTTAAAGCAAAAAAAAAAACAAACAAACCAGGCTGTAGATCAAGATCAAGATGGACCGTGAAAGATGGAAAACATTTTTGCAAAACATTAATCAAACGTAAACTTCGTAACGTGCTGGCTAAAAAACCCATTCGCGAGTATACATGTCAAGCGGAAAAAGAAGACTCATTTAACTGCATTATCATTGCTGCATCGGCTGCTGCATTTTGAGCGTGCTTCCGAGCGTCCCGATTAACTAATGCTTCCCTCAAACTGCTTCCTCGGAAATGCTAAGGAAACAATCTGTTTGCTGTTTGTTTTGTTGCGTTTGTTTGTGCTAGTGTAGAGCGTGAGATAACATTACCAGCGGGGCATTTTATTTTGCCGCCTGTCAGTGTATTTGTGAGTGCGTGCCTGTTAAAAATGTTCCGTGCCCAGTGTCCAGTTCGTGCCGGAAGCATGTCTACGTGTGTAACAATTGTGGGCCACCCAAACAAGTTAAAGGATCATATGTGTTTGTATGTGTTTGTTCGTTTGTTCAAAGTTAGGTTTAGGTTAGATCAACAAAAAGGTTAGTTAATCCATTAAAGTGCGCTTCATATGTTTAGGGATAGGAAGTGTCAGGAATTAGTTTGTTAGTGTGAATTGCTGCGTTGGGTTTTGTTTAGTTAGTTGCACCTTTCTTCTCAAGGAAAGGTTTGATTAACGCGGGGGTTTTGTCATTACAACACTACAATAATACAACCAATGTTTCCGCACACTGCAACGACGGCACTCTCTGTGAGTGATCTCAGTGGTGACCGTGCAGTAGTCGACTGTATACTACACATCCTCAGTCAGTGAGTGGCGTTGTGTGCGGTATGTTTTAATTACGAGTTAGGTCAGTTTTGGCGTTTGCTGTCCAGTTAATAGGTTTCCTTCTTAGCCCTTGCTTTTCTCACCCATTCTGGAGGGCGCGGTGTGTGGAAGTAATATAAAAAGAAATGATACGAATATGTAAACTGCGACAGTGATCCCTACAGGTGGATCGTAACTGTGATCATGATGCTATGAAGCATGTGTAGAATGGTAGGAAACTAGCTAAAATCCTTTTGTGTTTTTTTTGGCAATACAGTGCAGTAGGATCCCGAAAGCGTGGAAAACTCAAACAGCAGTGTAAATATAGTTAGTTAGTGGCAGTTAAACGATGTGCCCGTGTTCGAGCTTTTGGTTCATATTAGTCGGCGATCCATTTCACTTCCACGCAAGCTCTGTTCCTGTTGCCTTCTGTCTCCCTCATTGTGTATTTTAATTACAAAGATTCGATAGTGAACAAAAAAAAACAATTCGTTCCATTAGTACCCAAAATGTGGTTTTTAGTATGCCAATAGCTTTGCTAATCATAGGTCAAACTGTTCAGGGAATTACAATTTATCAGGCCGTATTACAACATTTTACACTGCCGGGAGACAGGACACACAGTGCGGGCATTACAATGCACGGTTGTAAACATGTGTGCAGATATAGTCAGAAACGTTCTTCGCTGCTGATTGGAAGAACTTTCAGGATATTATAAGAAAAAGTAAACAGATATCAATGCGTGTAACACACATGCATATGTAAAAATGGATTAAAATGCTCGTATAAGCGCTCTACGTGTCCTCCTCATCCACTCACTCATATACCGAGCGTACATAGACTAGTAGAAGTAAGGGCTATTAGTGTGTTTAATACAGTCCTTAACACAATTATAAAACCACCCAGATTTTTGAGAATAAAATAAAAACTCAAACCGATGGATAAAAGTGTTGTTCTAGCATGTCGTAAACAATGAAATTCCACATCATGTTTTATGATTTTTGCATAAATTAACATGAACTTTTGATTTTTTTCTTTTGCAATACAAATAAAATTCAGTTGTTAGGTTTTTTTTGCCACTAAAAAAATATATATCGCCTTTACTAAAGATCCATTATCAATTAGGTGTATTTTATTGTATTTTAAAACAATTATTTGTACCGAAAAGGAATCCCGTCGTAGTTTGTACAGTTGTATAAGCAAGAATTTGGTGTGCTATGAAACAAACATATTGATACAGCGTGTGTAAAATTATGCAAAACTATCAAAAAGGCATGATTTTTATAATGCACAATTTACTAGCACATCACTATAAGCTATGTCTTGTAATTTTTGTTTAGCTCGCAAAACAAACAGGTGATTTTATAGTTGTATTAGGGACTGTAGGAGATCGTTTTTAAAGCGATTACTACCATAACCTGCATTTCCAGCCTTCCATAACCCTGCGATTGTTTTTTACTCAAGTGTAATCCACCGAAACTCACACACAGTTACACCTGTCCCAAAATCCCACCCAAATCTGCATAAAGAAAGAGCATCACAAAACCAAACCCATCGCCCCCCCCCCCCCCCATCTGGTTCTTGGCGTAATTGTGGGGTGTGGGGCCGTGTAAAAAGCTATTACTAACTCGCTCGAAAAACAAAATGCAACCTACTGTAAAGAGTAATATCCACCAGAAATCCTAGACATATGTATATGTGTACACATTATATCTACTATCACCGGTAGGGAAAAAACACCAGCGGGGAGATGGAACTGAGAGTTGGGAACGAAACGTGTAGGCTAAATTTATAGCATGATGTAGTTGTAATCCGGAACTGAAAATTATTGGTTGAACAAGAACAGCAAACAGAATGTGAACAAATTGATGTGTTTTTTGTATTTTGTTTTAAATCGTTTTATTGCACCCAAACGCGCGTTTCGTCGTGTTTGTATGTTGTCTGGTCCACTAATTAGGGCGACCAGCGAGCAACCAAAGAAAGAACTATGGATTGATTGATTGATTGAAGGTTTTCTGTGTATGCATTTTGAGGGAAAATTCTTTGTATGCAAAGGAGGGATTTCCCGCCAGTATCTCCCAACTAGCTTTAACGCGTATCATTTGCCGATTGATAGTCTTCCGGTTTAATTTCGTGTTCATAGAATGTTTTTAATTTGATGTTAATACCGCGAATGAAAGTTAATTTGCAACGGATACGGATAAGACACAAGCCGGCGCTGTCTGTCTGTACTGGTTGTGGGATATAACTCTCATCATTCCCAACAAATGGCCTGTTGCGGGCCGGGAATTTTCTGGGGACCGTGCAAAAATCATTTCACACGTCAGATGATGAAAATTGGAAACATCCCAACCGACCGACAGACCCCCGGATTTAACGAGTTGGGTACGGGTATCGAAAAATCGAATAATACGATAATAAATAGGAGCACCGGATCGATTCGATAATGATGATTGAAATTCGATAATAAAAAGAGCATAAATAATGGCCTCGCAAAAAAAAAACAAGGAAAGCAAAAAACAAACCCTTCTGCGATAGTCGACGGGAAGTTACGGGAATAGTGTGCATCGATTGCACTCGAAATTGAAACACAACCGCGCGTACCTACCACCAACGTTGGGTTGGGCTGAATGCCAATGGCAAATCCTGATGAGGTATCGCTGTTATTTTTTAGTCGAAACTATAATAACGAAATAAAATTTCCTTTTCGCGCTCGGCACAGTTAAAAAAAAGGAAAGAAGGAAGGAAGTTTCCATTACCACCAACCCCGCTCTTCTCTGTGTAGGCATTTGGCCGGGGTGCCGAGTTCTTGTTGCCCGTGGCACAATTAAAATGATATTTAAAACGTCTCCCGCGAATATCGAACGGAACGGAAGGCACACGTGGTATATGAATTAATTCAATTTAAATTGATTTTCATCTGGTTTTGTGTATTCGATTTTCGCAAATCCAACCACCAGCGAGTGGACACGAAACATCGGGACTGGTCGCCCGATTCACAATCGCCCGATACGTTTTTTTTTCAAATTTATTCTGAAAGGCTCCAGATGCATTCCGTGTGTGTGTGTGGGGGGAATCCTTTTTTACTGTGAGTGTCATCCGATTTTTTAAACTCACTATCACCAATGTGTCTGTTTCTCATTTTAACATTTGCTTTACTCATTCGGCCTGTGTTGTTTTTTTCTTCTCTCGTTTCAAATATTTATTTTCCACTCACTCAATTCGACTCTAACTGCCTGTGGAGTCAGCTTTATTTATCATTGCCACTACCACCGCCGCCGAACAATCAAATGGTCCTCTTTGTGCCTGACCACCACCACACACGGAGGAATACCGATATTGACCCAATTTTCGAATATATGTGCTTGGGTCATCTGTTTGTAACACTCGGGTGTGTGCGGGTTTTACAATCAAGGGAATTCGAATGTATGGTGGGTTTCATCCACCAGGAGGCTAGCTTTCGGGGACAATTAGTGTCAGCGATGTAAATCATCAGAGAAATAGTAACCTGCCACGCGAACGTTAGTTGTGAAGCTTTATTTTATCGTCGTGAGTTATGTGATTGCGTGTGCAACCGATTAAAACACTATTTTTTTTAGCATTCCTTTAACTTTATTCCCAATTTAGCTTTATTCGGGATGGGATTTTTGTCTCGTTTTGCAGTTATGTTACATTTTTTTCTTTTCGTTTGTCTTGTTTTAGCTAGAATTGTATTTTTTATATACAATTTTAAGCCATAAATGAGTTTGAAATGCTACAAGTGTAAATAGTTTTCCGTTAGGTAGAGATGACAAACAACCAAATAGAGATATTTCTTACCTTAAATGGACAAACTTCCGGTTATTGGGTTGAGTGTCGTTCCTCGAGAAGAACGGGAAGTAATTCAACCCATAAAAAAATCATTGTTGATATATAATTCTTTTGATGTTGTATACTTAAAGTACTATTTTGAATGCTCGATTTTTATTTGTTATAGTTCGGTAAGTGGCGCTGTAACATTCTGATTTTGTTAGAGCAAAATTCCATTGACATCATTATGAGGAAAGAATATCCCAATTTGGTTCATCGGTATACTATACAGAAAGCTATCCCAAATGGCTTAAGAAGCATTGTAGTTCCTTAGTATGATTAAAGCGATTGATGCGTGCATATTCTTTGGAACGTTTGGAAGTTGTTGATAGCATAATGTTCCTTATGAAAGTAGAAAGAAACCATGGGACAAATAGTAGGAAGAGAATAGACTAAAATACTAAAACACAATAAAACGAACAACGAATGAAAAAAGAAAACAAATTAAATACCGTCAACAAAACAGAATAGTGTACGAACTATATGGAAAACAGGATGGTATAGCGAGTGAGTGCATGCAATTAAACTCCAACCAATTTAGAACCGTGTGTACTAAGCTAAGCTTTCAGTGAGGTATTGTTAGGGCATTAATTATAAAATGAATGCCAAATTGATAACTTATTGCTAATCAGGAGGGTTTTCGTACTGCAGTTTTCCACCAACCATACTGCCACCACCAATCAAAATAGGGGATTACACTCAATGTCAAGCATTCGAATGCATCGCTCACATATATATCCTTTTAGTACCAGCAGCATTAACTGTTTCTCTCTCAATATTGTACTGAGTTGGAGTGAAATTTGAAGTGTGGAAAATATGATAAACAGTTGTGGTTTTATAGCGATAATCGCCAAATATTAAATCACGTGTTGTTTGTGTGTTTAGTGTGTTCGTTGTACTCTTATCACAAGATATCCTAACATTATCATCCTCTGTGTACTAACCGTGCCAACAAAAAACAACCGGATTGATTCGTTTCTGTGTACCGAGTAGTGGCAATTTAACGAATTACTTACCGAATTGTTATGTTTGTCTGTGGCACACACTTAACAACAGTTCAATGCGAAATTGAATTGAACTGAATTTGGAGTTGCAATTGTAGTACCACCTGTTGTTATGGATGTTGTAATGCGATTAGCATTGTACACCCCCGTAGCTATATCTCGATACAGCTACGGTGAACGGGAGTTTTAATGATGATAACATCCATGGTAACTGGTTTCTCTGCAACTTCTGGCTTTTTCGGTAATAATTGGCCACATTGTGTTGCAAGCATATGATTAGCTTAGTATGAATTACCCAGAAAATGTGGTATTTTGGAACTGGACTGAAAAGTGAATTTATGTGCATATTTTTTTGTATAACCCCTCCAATAACACCAATCACTTGTTTTTATTTGCTTTTATTGCAAATTTAGGATCATCGTCGACATTTCATTGCATCGAAAACAAGAGAACAAATTGAATTGGTCGCTTTTTGCTTCACGCAGCTCATCTTTGTTTTTTATTGATTGTTGTGAAGCTTAAACTGTTCCTTTTCCCCGTTTCCTGTTCTAGACCCCTTTGCTACACTGCTCGAGTGGTTCAGCTGCGGGTTGTTCTGCGCCGACCGTAAAGCGCTCCAACGTCAGCGTACGACCGTCAACGAGTATCATCTGATGCCACTCTAGCTCCTAGCCTTTGGCCAAATAATTGTGATAATTATACCAAAATGAAGACAATATATATCAGCATTTTATCCAATGAAACATGTTTTATGGGCTAACTAAATAATACGAGGATGAATTTTAAGGTATGGTGAGTATTTGCTGAATATCTTTGACTGATGGATGAACTTTAAACGTGAGTATAGCAATGAGTGAAATAAATAAAATGGAGACCTGTAGTTTATTTAAAAAAGAATTTCAGTACAACTAACTAAACGTCAACAGTAAAGAGGTACCGGTTTCGAATAATTTCAAACACGGATCGGATTGAATCAGTGTTCCGGGATCGGATTATATCCGTTCTCTCCCTTTCGAACAGCTTTTGCCGAGCACGAGATTCGAGAGAGACTAAAGAAAAGAAAGAGAGAGGAAGAGAGCCACCAGCATCACTCCAAGTAAAACAGTAGATCGTGTCGGTCAGGCCAGAAGATCAGCAATTTAGTAAAAGCCTTCCCGAGAAGCCGAGTACAGTAAAAGTTGTGTTTAAGTTCAAAGGTTACGCTCACGTAGTTGTAGCTCTTCTTTCCAATACGCGTCGTACGTAGTGCTGTAAAAGTGTTTTCCCTTTTTCCATAACAACTAAAGTTGGATTGTGTTTCTCCCGAAGCCAACAAACCGGTGGAGATAAATTTTTACATACATAAAAAAGAAGATTCACACGTGCACTACATACACGTGCTGCTGTTGCTGCTGGCTTAGCTCGCTATTTAAATATTGTACCTCTAGAAGAAACAAGCATCCTTGTTGTAAGGACGTACGTTTCAGTTGAATGTGTTTGATTGCATCGATTTTAAACTGTTTACAACTATTTTATTAAAGAACTGCGACATAGAAAACCGCGGGAACCATATTGTGTTCCGTGTGCCGCGTTGCCATCTTTTCGATATCGAGAGCAAAGTTCATTGAACTTGTGTCTCTCTTCCCGACTCCTTGTGAGTGCGTGTTTGTATAGCAGCAGTAGGATTTGGCAACGCACGCCTAGATAGAAAACGATTGAACCGTGGGTATGATGAAATTCGCTAATTCGGACACGACGACAATGTCGTTGCGGCATGGTGAACAATATGAAAATTGTTCGGAGCTGCTTATCGAACCAGGTTAGTTGAAGTGTGTGGCAAGTTTCGCCAAGTATTTTGTCGTTGGTAGCTTCTAGCTGTGTATTACGTCCCCCAATTATGTGTGTGTATGTGCTCGTACTGTTAGAAAGGGATTGGTGATTGTAGTGGTGGTGTTAGTAGCGCTGGTGGCCTACTGCGATTATTTTATTGCGTAAGTATGATACGCCCAGCCAGAGCATCATCATGATGCCGCCATTTTCTGTACGACAGTTACATTTCTGTCGTCCGTTGATTACCGTGTGTATGTGATTTGATCAGCAGATATGACATCGCTCGAAGAATTGGACCCGGCCATCCTGAGCTGCGGTTTGCCGGCCATCGTACTCAACGACGAGGATCTAGCATCGGCGACTTCAACGGCTGCACAAAAACCTGTCCTTCCGACAGGTGGTTCCCTGATGGGTTCGTTCAACGTCGCTGCCGTTACCGCCGCCAACGTGATCCGCTACACGGTCGCCCATTTGCTGGCCCTTAGAAAGAGCCCGTTCTCCCATCGACGCCCGGCCGCAATCGACGATCCGCGCACGGCACAGTACCCGATATGGAGCCGTACCGGTTTTAACCATCAGCAGCAGCAGGACCCTCGGGTACGCCGGGTGAGCGGTGGTAGCGAGGAGGAGCAGCTGGCTTACGGTCGCAAACCGAACGATCGTCAACGCGACAATGGCTTCAATCCGCCAAGGTAACGGCCGTACTAGAGTGAGTGAAATAACTATAAACTAAGATATGTTTACCTTTCCCGAATGAATGTGACCCACAGATATCGACGTAATCATGAGTTTAGCAACCGGAACCATCACGTGATCGTGAAAAGCTACAATGCGGGAGATCCTGTTGGACATGGGATGCGCCTACAGGATACGATTATCGAGGAGGAACCGGAATGGGTAGTTGGTGGTCCGACTTCTCGCCTGGATACGATCGAATTGCGTGGCTTCGATGAGGACGTAAGCCGTACGGTATCGGAATCGCTGAAGACGTCTCCGCTGTGTGGAAAACAGCGTGGCGCTTTCTTCGACGAGCTGCTCCACTACGAGCACGTACATCCGAAGCATCACGGTGGGGCGAAACATGACATCTCGGGTAGTGCCGGCGATGGGGAGAGTGTATCCACCTCCAACAATGGTTCTCCACCACCGGCTCGTAGCACACCGACGAAAAGTGGTCCGGATATGAACAACAACAACAGTGGACATGGACGGAAGCTGTCCGGTATGGCCGCTGGCTGTTCCTCTTCCGGTGGTGGTGGTGTAAACGTGTCCAACTTTGAGGAACTTATGAAGTTTGATTCAATCCTTGGGGATTCGGCTGATTCATCTAGTTCACGGCTCAGCAAATACTATCACCGTGGAAACGGTGCCGGTGCTGCTGGTTCCGGGGGGTCGGGTAGTGGAGCAGTCGGTGGCCAACATCACTATCAGAATCATCACTCGCATCAACAGCAGCATTCGCAACATCACGTCCGTTTTGCGCTCGATCGGAACACGCATCACTACAACAATGCACCAACAGCGCAACACTCGAACCGGCAGGCCGGTTCAGGTCGACTGCCAATGTCGGCCCTTCAACATCCTCCCGCCGGTGTCGAATCCTACATCCCGGGTGCGTCGGGATCCTCCACTGGCGGCTTACCCACCGCCGGTGACGCAAAGTCCTTCCAGCGACTGCTTGAAATGTTGGCCGCCCAAAACCAACGCAATTATCAGCAGCACCAGCAACACTATCTGCTGCAGCTGCTCCAAAACTGCCAGGAAACGGAAACACTCCGTCAAATGTTGCTGAAGAAATGTTCGCTTGAAAATCAGCAGCAAACCCAGCGCATTCCAACGCAAGCCGAACTGCAGCAACACACGCAAACGATCATGAAGCAAGCGCTGCTGCGGAAGAAGATCGCCGAGCAGAGCCGGTACTTGCTGGAGCAACAGAACGGCGGTCAGGAACCGATACCGGCCGTCCAGCAGCTGATTCAATCGATCTGCCCGAACGTACAGCGCAGTCTGTCCATGCTGGCCGGTAATGGACCGTCGCAGCACGTTGTACCGGATGGACGAAACGATCCTTCAGGAGGAGCTGGTGCAGGTCCCATGTTTGCAGGCGGCAATCGTGGCGGCCAAATGAGACATTCGAACAGACGTTACTAGCACAAAGCTTTCGTCCCCTAGGGGACGGTTCGATTCGGCATTTGATTTTATACTTCTACTATTACTTTCATTCGGATTTTTCATTTCCTAACCGCCACATAAAAGCACACGCACACTTTTTGAAGGCAAATGTTGTTTGATTTTGATATTTGGATGGTTGAATTTATGCTTCTCTTTTATAATGTTACTAAACTCTACTCGCACTGCCGCCTGTCTCTCTGTGTTCTTGGTGTGTGTAATTTTTTTTGGGTCAGGAAAATTTTTGCCAACTGAAAATCATTTATGTGCAATAGTGTTGTGTAAGAGGAACTCGAGACGTTAAGAAAATGCTGGTCACAGACCCATTAACACCCGATCAGTTTGGATAGCTTTGGAAAAGCGACACGCGGAACCAATGTTAATTCATACCAATCCCAGGATAAGTTTTCCTTGTCTTGCTTATGATAAGACAGCTGTTACAGCTTAAGCTGGTCTCTGCTCGTTGAATGTTGTGTGTTATTAGAGGTGTGTAATGTGTATACCGTGTGTGGATATTATTCGCACTGCGGAGGACAAACTTCCCTATTTCCCCCTCTTCATAGTAGTTCCTCGGTGCACTATTATTTTAATGTATTAATTTTCACTTTATGTCAATCACGAAACATTGTATGTGTGTACGCACGATCGGTTCGGGCAACCGCATACGAGAAGGAATGTTTAAGAAGGTTAGGAAAGTTAGGAAAGTGAACCAGTTTCACGAGGCTAGGAAATGATCGATTTTATGTTCCAAAACATTCCGATAGGTTTACTCTATCAATTCTCTTAGTTAAATAACATTTCATGTTTGACTGGTTTACGTCGCAGCAGAGCAAAGCAAACACAACATTGCGTAGGATTTGAAACGTTTCCAGTTTTCCTTTCCGATGATGATCTCCCGATCACGCACGGCCACGCACTACATTTATCCAAAGCAGTAGAAATTGGCCGTTTGTTTTTTGCTTGAAAGCTTTTGAAATAATCAAATATGGTTTGTGTTGGTTTTGTTTTTGTGTTTAGGTGGATGATTTTTTTCCCTCTTTCAATTTCAAATAAAAATGATTATATGTGCGTTTACATGATGGTGGGTGTATGTACGGATTGGTTTTTTGAACTGCTGACACATTTGGTTTATTAGAACTTTTTACATAAATAATGGGTTGTCCAAAGGCGGCTCTGGACGAGAGGATTTTGCTACCTACTTCATCTCAAAGGCATAATTACCTTGAATTAACTTGTATTTATTTATTCTTAGAACAACCGGCTACTATTAAGCTGTTATGACTTAAAAGATTGTTTAACTAATATTAGAATACAAGAACTCTCGGACGATAAGGGCTTTGGGTAGGAGAAGTTCCTTGGATCAAGCGGTTTCTTAGACAAAGAATGTTCGTATGTTAGATATGACCCCATGGTCAAGATTTATTGGAAAGCGAGGCCCCCCATTCAAGGACGAGGCTCTTAGCGTGTTGTATTCGCGGGCAAAACTGCAAATGACTTGTTGATTATTATTATTATTATTAACAAATCTTTATTGTCCGCCAATGATGGTTTAACAAATGTTCTTATATACTAAAGGGAAATACGAGGGTGACAGCGGGGTTAGGTGGCAAGGAAAGAAGCTTCACGAAGACAGACACGAAAGCGAGACAGAGGGACATTATAGTCGAACAGATGATAACAGTTATTGAAAGCCAACAGAGCTCGAAGAAGAGGATCGTTCGAACCGTAACGGGTGTGGCGGGATGTGATATAGAGGGGAGGTCGATCGTGGAGGCGACGGGAAGGAGCATACAGATGGATGGCAGATAGGAGAGAAGGGACATCAAGTTCATTTAACAGGAGGCCTGCTATGAAGCTTTCACGGATATGGAGATGTCTTTCATGAATGGGTTCTAGCCCAAGAAGGCGACAACGGACTGGGTAGGGAGGGGGAGAAAGATGATAACCGGTAAGGAAGCGCCAAACAGCTACACGAGTAAATTTGCGCTGAACACTCTCCAGTCTGGCCATCGCAGTCGAGCCAGGGGGAGACCAGACAACAGCCGCGTATTCCAGGGAGGATCGAACCCAACAGCAGTACAGGGACTTCAGGCAGAGGGGATCGCGGATTTCGGACGATAGCCTAATGATCAAACCCAGTGATTTGTTAGCTTTGTTGATAACATAATCAACATGGGAGTTAAAGGAGAGCGTCTCGTCAAGCCACACCTAGATCATTTACAGAAGATACACGACGTATAACTGTATCACAGAGGGTGTAAACGAAATCGCAGGGGTTCTGCAAAACGAGATCACACAACACTTATCAGGGGAGAGGAGTAGGCCATTTTTACGACACCAAACA
>KZ061689.1:279315-364412 GCA_002091835.1 Anopheles maculatus | reverse complement strand
ATCACACAACACTTATCAGGGGAGAGGAGTAGGCCATTTTTACGACACCAAACAGAGAAAGAATTTAGGACGGTTTGGAGAGAGCAACAGTCAGCAGACGAGGTTACAGGAAGGAAAATCTTGAGATCATCTGCGTAAAACAGAAAACCTTCGGCGGGGAGGATGGAAGTACAGTCGTTGACAAATAACAAAAATAAAATGGGACTAAGGACGCACCCTGGAGGGACTCCAGAAGAGCCTACAAAGGAGTCGGACAAAAAAGACAAAACTCTAACTCTATACGATCTCGAACATAGGTACGATTTGAGCCAAGAAAGTAACCGACCCCCGATACCAAGTCTTTCGAGTTTGGCAATCAGCAGATCTGGAGGGACTCCAGAAGAGCCTACAAAGGAGTCGGACAAAAAAGACAAAACTCTAACTCTATACGATCTCGAACATAGGTACGATTTGAGCCAAGAAAGTAACCGACCCCCGATACCAAGTCTTTCGAGTTTGGCAATCAGCAGATCGAGAGGAACACTATCGAAGGCAGCACTAAAGTCGGTATATACGACATCAGTTTGACGACCAGATACCATGTTCGATAGAGCAGAGGATACAAGTTGTGCGTTTGGGAATGAAACCATGTTGGCGCGGGGATAGGTGGCCAACAATGATAGGAAGGATGGAGGTGAGAATAATCGATTCAAGGATTTTGGAAATGGGGGAGAGCAGTGAAATGCCACGGTAGTTGGAGCATACTGAGCGGTCACCTTTTTTGAAAAGAGGGACCAGCCAAGCAGACTTCCATATGGCAGGAAAGGAACCCTCATTGATGGATCTGACAAAGACGCGAGTCAAGAGGGGGGCGAAAAGGGAAGCGCATTTTTTATGGTAGTCATATGGTAGTCATAGCCTAAACTAACAGTACTATATATAGGATCAACGTTCGGAACGCTGATGATTTTAGGGGATTAATTACTTGTCTACTTGTCTCGGTACCAATCATGCCATTTTCTGTTTCTGGATGATTCGTTAGGATAAAAAATCCATATGGGTCCTAGTGATTTGTTGGATCTGGAGGCTTTTCATCTTCCAATCATGACCGTTGGTTAGATCTATTGGTACGACCTCATTTCACTCACCGCAACTCAATCGTGATACTTTCGTGATCATGACTTAAGGATTATTTAGATAAAATACATTAGACAACACACCTCAACCCATGTTTTTTCGTCTTTTTGTGTGTGCAATATTGAAGCTCTACTTAGTAATAGTCTTGTTTTATATTCTAAGGTAATAACAAATGCTAGTCATATTAGTATTATCTGTCCCGGATAGTAGCACTTCAAAGCCATGGTGTTATCAGAGGTATAGGCCAAATGTAGTTGTGTCTTAAAAGTTGTTAGACTCTTACCAATTTTCGAGAAACAACAAGTGATGTGGACACAAGCGGGAAGTGTAGGATTCAGGACTTATCGTCATCTTGAGTTCTTACTGTTTCAGGATGTACTTCAATTCTTTCTATTTCTCTGAGAAGTAGTTGCAGCTTTACTGCACTTGCGAAGAGCTACAAATTTCAGTAGAATCAATTTTCTCACTGTTTTTTTATAACTTTTTGATCGATTTTGTTTTATTTTCTATCTTAGTAATTTCTCTACAAATAATCGATTTGTGTCCTTAGGCGAGCAATTCAATTCAATTCCATTTGCATAAAGCACGAGAAGCAGCGTTAATTGCTAACAATCAAATTTTAATTGATTTAACAAAAATACTTACTTTAAATTACTCTAAATCGATAGGGCACATTAGTAGTTGCAAAATTTAAACGTTTGATCAGCGAAATAAAATTCTTTAAGTATATTATAAAAGGTACAATTTGAAAAGCTGTTGTTCACCGCCCTATCGATCGTCAAAATACGTTTCAAGGTCTAGTTGTTTTTTGCTTCTACCATTTCATCAGGCTGCCCGACATAGAGCTTAATCCGCTACCAACTCCATTTTGTATTTAAATCTCCAACAAATCCCCACCTCCTTCCAGGTGGGCCGCTCCCAATTTCTACATGCGAATAAAAGTGACATACTTTTGGCACATTGTACTCCAATATCCCGCTGAGGGGGATTTCCCGTTTTTGGTTAGAATTGCGATTTAACGCTAGCTTTGATCATCCGCTTGTTTGTTTGTTTGTTTGCTCGTGATCGTGGGTTATGAGTTCTATCAAAATGGTGTGCACTAAGCAATGTGTTCCTACTATTGGCAGTTTTTGGCATTTTGGCAAGCGGCGGGTGAAGAGTGGTCATATGTTTCCGGTCAGGATTTGATGCCACAGCCAGGCAACCGCCACCAAAACCCCGGCAAGAGGTGATGCTGCATTTGTTCGCTATTGTAGGCAAATTTTGTTGCAGACGACTGTGTGCTTTGTAGCGGTTTGCTTGCCCACACAGACCAGGTGGGTGAGTGCTGTGGGTTAGGTTGGTTTCAATTATTTGCGGGTGCTTTTGTGTTCGTATCTATTTGTCTGTTTTTTTTTTGTTTTTGGTTAGTCCTACAACAGACAGACAGAAAGGAGAATTGTCGAGATATCCCTCCAGGTGTGTACCGGACGGTTGTTTTCGTGCTCGTTGGCGTTGATTTTCAGTACCAACTGGTTCACCTATCCTCGAGGCGTCAGTGGCTCGCGTCCCCTGATTCGTTTGGTGTGCTCTTTCTTGCTTGATGACTTTTCGGCAACCGGGTTCAACGAATTGCCCTTATAGCCGGGTAGCAGCATCCGGCTATCATTGACGGTGGCGAGTGGGATCGCTCCTTTACGTTTGACATGCTGTGTTATTCGGGAAGTGATGCCGTTGGCCAGGTCAGATGGACACACAGGCTCGAACATCCAATTGCCCTTGCACGGGCGCGGGCACATATGCCATAGATCGATGCCACCATCCCGGGCACCGGAAGCAGCTTATCTCGTGGTTACGTTTCGACTCACCAAATATCGATGAGAAGCAACCGATCTGACATCCGGCCCGAAATGGTCGGAATGGTGCAGTGGTGTATGTCTCCCAAGGCACGGGCCTTTTGCTGTGTCGGTGCTATTTATTATGGCTGTTGATGATTTCAACTCCGTCGCACCGTCGTTGTTTGAGTTTTCATTTGCCAATTTTGTGCCAACGGTGGCGAAGCTTCCGAGCATTATTGTTGTGCACTGTCGAGAGTGTGCTTAGCTTTTTGATAAAGCATTTATCGGTTATTCGGTGCCTGTCGGGTTTTTTTTATTCGGTTTTGGAAACGCGTAAAATAGAAATGTTCTGCGACCTGGTTCTGGATGATTCGGTTGGCAGACAAGTAGGTCAATGCGTACGCTACCGTTCGTTCCTATCGTTGCGGGATGTATTGTTAACTGGCTTAAGTGGTTGTTTCTGACACCTGATTGTAGTAGGGGCTTCTTTATATTCACAACTCTTATCCGATTTTGCGTGATGTTTTGTGCAATTTTGATGTCAGAACCACATTATCGTGATATAACCCTTTATAACTGATCGCGTTCTGGAATGACATTGTTGTTCAGGAAGTTAATGAAACGAAATTTAAATTATTGACATATAAATGATTTGTAAAAACATTGTGTACCTAAACAGTAATAAGGATTAAAAGAAAACTTTGAATTAAAATAAACTGTGAACAGTTTCAAGAATTTCAAAGTACCGACCGAAATATAAGCTGTGTATGTGATAAAGAATCGCTTCTTGTCCACGTGCATTTGTGCTGTTCTTTTTGTTTTTTAGTTTTTATCCTGTTGGTCTTAACTTACTATCTCTAAGGTATTCGTTAATTCTCTCTTGATTAAAGTGTAATACAACTACAGCATTATAATGATAGTAAGAGTTGAAAATGCTGCTGTCGTTAGCTAGAATTTCTTGTATGGTGTCATTAGTCGTAGATGGCCTATAAAATAAATAAATTACACAATAAAATAATACCAATCGTATTTTTTTTATTTAAGCAAAATTATTAACGTTATTGTGCATTGCAAGCCCCAGGATATAGATCTTGTTGCAGAACGTAACGTCCTAAGCAAGCAAGCTAATGCTTTCATCAGATATAGGAAATTCCACAACTTCATGGTACATGGTGACACTTCATACTGTGTAAACGCTCTGAATGGACAAAGTGAAGCTGATCCTTAGTTTTTGAGTTTTTAAACCCGATATAGACCTTTTTTTACCTTGCTGGTGTTAAGAAGAAGTGTAGAAATGATGATTTAATTAACCGGAATTAGTCTTCAACTGGTATTCACATGGCAGAATATTGAATTACATCTAGATCAACATTTCTTACACAGTACTGACTATCAAACTTTCAGTAAAATAATTCAAGAATACCATAAGTGACTACCAAGCATCCTCTCCAGAATGTAGAGATGCCGAGATCTCTCTAGGATGTTGTGCCAAAGCAGAAGACGTTCTTTGAAGTTTGAGTCAGTGTCCTTTTTTCAAATTATAATATGCTCCAACATCCATATGGTCTTCACAAGGCAGGACCGGGTTTCGAATCCCGTCCGGACCGCCTCCCAGGTAAGATCGAGTCATAGAAAGCTAGAAATAGTAGGCAGACCTACCGAGGTTGTAGAGTCATAGAAGAAGAAGAAAAATATGCTCCAACAGTCCTTTAATTTTGGAGAATAATTTCTTGTATTGAATACATAAAATATTAATAGAGTCAGTAAGTCATAAAGCGTCAGACATAAGGACGTCTGGTGATTCGTGATGTTGCTATAACATTATATTATATTGTAACATTATAATAACAAGTATGCTTAAGCTAAACGAAAAGCCGGACAAAAGGATATCAACCCAACGGGCAATAAACGTTCAAATATCACTTCAGCCTAACCGCTCCAAACTGTCCCGGTATCTCGTGTTTTTTTCGACAACCACCGCTTCTTCCTGTGCACGTGTGCAATCAGCATCTGCTGCACCGATCTGGCTGGGCACCATTTTCTCGCATCGCCACCGGCAATTTCCATCATCTTACCGTACCTATGCTTAACGCATGATCAACTGTCAAAACAGCATCACTAAAAAGCAGCATCCCCTGTCAGACCACAAGCGAACTGCAACGAAGGCTGCGGCCATAAGGGAGTGAGTGTGTGTTTGTACGTATCGCACGTGCAGCCGCACTTGAAGCAACTCGACAGGAATTTAAGAATTTGTCTCGGGTTCGCTGTTTGCTGTGCTGTGGTGGTTCAATTAAGGGAAGCTACGACGGAATCATTCCACGGGAAGGGTTGCTTTCCGTTGTTCCGTTGCTGCAGTGGCATAATGCAAGGATAACAAAGGCTGTCAAAAATAGATCACTTCAGCAGTTACGGTACAAGGGAACCCCTTTCGCTATCCTGAAGCTACTACCCCTTACATTAAGAGTGTGCATCGAACGGGTTCGAAACGCATGTCAAAAGTGGTTGAAGCGTTTTGTAACATAGTTGTTAATTATGATGTATTAAAATTGGCAACACGATACGCTTATTGGCGGAGGATTTATACTGCGCTTTGCATTTTTCTGGAGAGGCAAAAAGTATTCCATCGACAGGGACTACTTGTCATGGGACCAAACACACTCCCAAAAGTTAAGCTAAACGAAAAGCCGGACAAAAGGATATCAACCCAACGGGCAATAAACGTTCAAATATCACTTCAGCCTAACCGCTCCAAACTGTCCCGGTATCTCGTGTTTTTTTCGACAACCACCGCTTCTTCATGTGCACGTGTGCAATCAGCATCTGCTGCACCGATCTGGCTGGGCACCATTTTCTCGCATCGCCACCGGCAATTTCCATCATCTTACCGTACCTATGCTTAACGCATGATCAACTGTCAAAACAGCATCACTAAAAAGCAGCATCCCCTGTCAGACCACAAGCGAACTGCAACGAAGGCTGCGGCCATAAGGGAGTGAGTGTGTGTTTGTACGTATCGCACGTGCAGCCGCACTTGAAGCAACTCGACAGGAATTTAAGAATTTGTCTCGGGTTCGCTGTTTGCTGTGCTGTGGTGGTTCAATTAAGGGAAGCTACGACGGAATCATTCCACGGGAAGGGTTGCTTTCCGTTGTTCCGTTGCTGCAGTGGCATAATGCAAGGATAACAAAGGCTGTCAAAAATAGATCACTTCAGCAGTTACGGTACAAGGGAACCCCTTTCGCTATCCTGAAGCTACTACCCCTTACATTAAGAGTGTGCATCGAACGGGTTCGAAACGCATGTCAAAAGTGGTTGAAGCGTTTTGTAACATAGTTGTTAATTATGATGTATTAAAATTGGCAACACGATACGCTTATTGGCGGAGGATTTATACTGCGCTTTGCATTTTTCTGGAGAGGCAAAAAGTATTCCATCGACAGGGACTACTTGTCATGGGACCAAACACACTCCCAAAAGCGAAAGCAAACGTGCGAAACCGGATAGGTCATCATCAGCTGCAGTACGCGCCAACTTTAACAATGTGTAAACATATTAAAAATTTTGCAATCCATATGGCAACCCTCTTTTGAGAATTTCCGCCTTATAATGCTTATAAAATCATTCCATAGAAATCCCCAATTTTCCCGTGCAAAAAAGGGTAAAGAAAAGGAATGTAATTTGTACAAATTGGGAACATGGAATGCAACGACCACAGATGTAAGTTTTTGTGCGTTGAGTTCGTAAACTTGTTGGAACAGAGGGAAGAGCATTTCGTTCGGCTCTAATGATCAATGATTTTTCCTATCAATGGCGTGGGAAATAAGTTCGGATACTGTGGAAAATATGTTTTGTACATAAATGGAATGTTGTGCATTTTGTCATTAAAATTCGTGGGAAACAAAATGAGGAATAAAAAATATTAATTAATATTTCAAATAGTAGTACTTGCAAATGCGCCAATTTCTCTTGAATGCAAAGGGGTATTGATCCTCTACTGGTTTTGTTATAATATTAATTAAAAAAATTAATCTAAATGTCACTCTCGTATTGAGTGTACTGAAACAAACGAAAAAAACTCAATGGCTGTTGGCCTAGGTTGTTGAAGTAGGTAGAAATAGGTGTTTAAAAACAGCTTCTTCGTCTTCTTTCTTGGTCTCTCTTAGGTCATAGGTCATGCCTACCATTTTTGGCTTACTAGACTTACTGTTACCGCATAGTTTGATAGTCAATCCTCACTAAGGGGGATCGGCCCAGATGAGACTTGAACCCCGGTCCTGCCGTGTGAAGACCGGCGCCTCTGTCGCATCTACCACCGGGCCGCCCTTAGCTATTTTAATTAATTTTAACTCCTTATGGGTGACTATTACACCCGACTGCGTTACACCCGACTGAAACGCGAGGCCGATAGGATTGGATTGAGGATCAATGCGACGAAGACAAAATACCTGCTTGCCGGAGGCTCTGACCGTGATAGAGCACGACTCGGAAGCAGAGTGTTAGTTGACGGCGACGATCTCGAGGTAGTAGAGGAGTTCTGCTACCTTGGCACGATCGTAACTTCGGATAACAACGTAAGCAGCGAAATCCGAAGGCGCTTTGTTCAGGGGAATCGTGCCTACTACGGACTCCACAAACTCCTGAGATCCAGAAGACTCCAACAACGCACGAAATGCGCCGTATATCACACTCTGATACGGCCGGTAGTCCTCTACGGGCACGAGTCCTGGACTATGCTGGCGGAAGACGCCAATGCACTCGCCATTTTCGAACGGCGGGTGCTGCGGGCAGGGCGTGTGGAGAAGGAGAATGAACCACGAGCTAGCTGAGCTGTTTGACGATGCAGACATCCTGACGGTCGTCAAAGCCGGAAGGATACGCTGGTTGGGGCACGTGATGAGGATGCCGGACTCATGCCCTGCCAGGAAGGTGCTCGTCAGCGACCCGTTCGGCACGAGGCGCAGAGGAGCACAGCGAGCTCGTTGGCTTCGATCAAGTGGAGTCAGACCTGAGGGATATCGGATGCAGCCGGGGGTGGAGGAGTGCAGCCATAGACCGAGTTTCCTGGAAACTGATTGGACGCCAGGCCATATCTACAAGACGTGCTCCGTAGGAGCAGGCCAGGAAAGAAGAAGAAGAAGGGTGACTATTAATTTAACTTTTAGCAGTTTATTAACTCTTTAGTGATCTATAAATAAGTGTATGGCGATACTAGAGCGATTTCAGAGCTCTACTAAAGAAGAGTTCTGCAGAAACCTGTACAAAAATGCTTAAAGAACCGGAGTAACTTTGAAGGAGTGCTAAAACACTTCCGGACTACCAAAAACTAGAGAATTGATTTAAAGGATAACAAATTATGTAAAAAATACACACTAAAATACGCGTCTTCTTACAATGAATAACGCGAATGGTGACGAGCAATTACATGGTTTGTTTCTCAAGATCAGGCGAGTGATCATGTTTTGTATTGCTTGTCACTTGCTAAATCAAATTTGACTGTTTCGCCATTGTAAAATTAATTTTCTATTCAGTTATTTGCACACTTTTCACAGGATAGTCCTTGTGTGGTTTTGCGATTCACATATCTATTAATTATCTTTTGCATCATTTTTTTTTAATGTTCAGACAAAATATTACTGCGTTATGGTAGGACCACGCACTGAAGGTAAAATCAAGCTAAAGAAGCCAAAAACTGCAGGCTAAGACCATTCGACCAATTTCTTTTCTGGGACTAAACCCTGGTGAGATCACGGCGGAGTTGTTCCATATGTGGTCCATCATAATTTGAAATGTTTATCAGCAAAAGATCCTTCTTAATTAATTAAAAAATTTAAGTTCTCGTAAAATATTTAATTGTTCAAGAATGTCGGCAGTATCATCTTGTGATTGTATAGTATTGTTATATAGATTTTGATGTATGCTGGAGTCGAACAGCCACGACTCACCAATCAGTCCCGCTAGCCACTTACTCTCCGACATAAACGGCGTGTTTTGTTTAACAAACTTCATCTTGGCGGAGATAATCTTTTACTAGATTACTAAGATTATTGAGGACTGCTAAAACGTCTATATCAATGTGTCACTATGTCTGGTGGCTTAAGTGTTGAAGTCAACTGTTTATTGAACAAAGACATTCTCGTTTCGGGTCCAAAGTGTCGCGATCTTAATGTCGTGAGTGGTCTTTACGAACCTAAATTGACGAGTACTGAATACAGCTGCATTACTTTATAGCAACCATTCTGTTTGTGCTTATACTCGTTAGTGCCCCAGTCTTAACTATCGTCTTCA
This sequence comes from Anopheles maculatus, assembly GCA_002091835.1. Classification (NCBI taxonomy): domain Eukaryota; kingdom Metazoa; phylum Arthropoda; class Insecta; order Diptera; family Culicidae; genus Anopheles; species Anopheles maculatus. The sequence continues at coordinate 355,194 of KZ061689.1, read as the reverse complement.
GTATTACTTAAAGTTAGGTGTAAGATGCTTCAAGAGGACCTTTCACGCTTCAGAGGTTCAGAACTGCATGAATTTTAAGAGTCTTAAACGAATATTTCGAGGAATATTTAATCCAGAAAGTTATCTGGCTTCGTTTTAATTTCATCACTGTTTTAATGTAATCCTCCTTTTTCATGCATCATGCTTATGCGACATAACAAATTCAAGAATTAATAACAAAGCATCAAGACTAATGCCCTCTGTGCTAGATTGCTCATTATGTTAATTTCTCTAGAATCTAAATCAATCATTTTTATTTCAGTACTCGTTTAATGATGATGATTAATGCATGTGTAATTTTTAAATGATTTTTGATGGTATTTTTAGACGCACACAAAACACACAACTTGTCTAATGCATTTGTTTACAATTTGAAGATTAATTACCTAGAAAAAGAACCCAACCTAACATATAGTTCTCAGTTTGGTGCTGGAAGAGTTTGTAAACCTTTACATCGACTGGCCTCAAATTACATCGACAGCTTGGGGTAAAAAATTCAATTATAGTTTCATCTGACAAGGGTAAAATGTTGACATGGCTCAAAACCATTATGTTTCGTTTCTTCGAAAACAGATGCACTTGATGCCGGTACGCTAACTGCACCAGCAACTCTCTCGTTTCCGAACTTCAATCGCATTGGTGCCGCTGGATGACCTATCCTTCGACTAGTAAATGTAAATATTTAGTCAGATATTGAACGACCCTTTTTGCGGGGTAGTAAAATAAAAAAAACCTCTTGCCCAAAGAGGCTCAACGGCACTAAGATTCCCATCAACATTAATTATGACAGACACACGGAGGGAACACGACGTGCGTAAGGAGGTCATATTTTGCTGCTCACCAACCGAATGGATTGTTAAAATCCCGGAAGGCAATCCGACGACTACACGCACATGGAAATCTAATGCCCATTACGAGCAGGAAGGATTATGGGGATGCTACGAAAAATGAATGTCCCGAAAATAAAAAAGGGGTGCAATTGGTCCGGCTTGTAGTAGTCCCAAAGCAAAGCTGGCAAATGTGTTCCTGCTCTTCCCTTAGCTAAACAAAACTGGTCGCTGGTGATTAATAAAAAAACAACACACACACATGCACCCTATGGATTACAAACAACGGCATACGGAAGGGACGAACTGCCGAAGAATAACGCAGCTATGTTTGATGAGCATATCGAACACCGAATGCACCAGATTTGTCGGGTATGAGACGGACCTACCATCAGGAAGGTAGGTCTAACTGGTTTGATGAAGGTTTTGGCAAGGATTTCCCGGGAATAATATGATCCTTCTTGTTGCAGTTATCGACGGGGATAGAATAGCGCAGAGAACACACAACCCGTCCCGTCTCGGATTCAATTCGTCCATACTCGTCATCTGCCATGCTGCCAAAACAGGACCAAAACTAAAACATCGAACAGCAGTTGCAAGGATTCGTGAATAAACATTGCACACACACTCACCTCAGGCTTGCAGGAACTTGGATCTATCCTCACATTACTCACTTAAGGGGTGAAAGTATATGTTTTGCAATCGCTTCTACAACAGCCTGTTTTTTTGTTTGAGAAAGTTTGTATAACATTTGTGGTTAAGCTCCTGGTGCTGGTGCGCTTAAAACACAATCTCAAGAATTGGGTACTGCTCGCAACCGGCTGTACTGGAGTGGCAAAATGGTTTTTTCTTTTCAATTTTAACAGTTTTATTTGGCCACGGATTTTGATGGATTTAGATTTTTCGTTCCATTGATCCACTTGTAACACGGACACGGGTGCGGCTTCTAGCTGAATTGGTCATTTTCAGCTCTCAGGTGAAGTGCTCTTTGTTATATATTCTAAGCTTAGTTTTTTTTTGGCGCTGTATCTCTCCGATGGCGCTTAACCGCCAAAGGGATTTAGGCTTATGGTCCAGCTGGACGACAATATTGGCCACCTACAATCGGTTCGGAGTGTATATGTGTGTGTGTGTGGGGGAGAGTTCGCGTAAATCCCTTAGCTGATGGAAATTTCTACTTTTGGCCACTCGGGGTTCGTTTGGATTGGGCTTAAAATTCCATTCCATGTGCCGTGTGGCTTTTCTTTTCATTGAAATTGACACGTTTCCGTCGTTTGCTGTGGTTCAATTATTCATTTTTATCTTTCTTGTTTTTTTACGAGATTTGTTACTAAGTTTTTAGCTAGTTTATTCTTCAATATTCAAGTTGTTTTTAATTTTATTCGGTAATTAAACTTTTTTCACATGCATTGTATTATTTCATTATTTTATATCCATTTTTTGTCACCTAGTGAAACATCCTGTTAATAATAATTTATTTTATTCAAAAAAATTTTTTCGAAATATTCAATTTTTATTTGTATTTTGTTTTATTTATTCACAATTTTCCATTCTTTGTCATCTATATTTTCTTTATTCTTAATTATTTGTGTTTGGATATATTAAGGTATTTTAACTTTGCTTGCTACATTTTTTGGTATTTTCTCTATAATTGTCAAGTATTTAGTCTATTGTTCCTTCTTACAATAACGCCTTTTCTTTTGTTACGCTTCTGGTTAACTTTACCTTAAGTTGTTTGTTTTTATGATTTATTTTTACATTGTTTTGACACTGTTTTTTTGCATTTGATCCTGATCCTTTGGTTTTAGCAACTAGCATCACTGTCTATATTGCCGACCAGCTGCTTCAAAATAGTGTAATTTGTCTTCTGTTCCTAAATTCTGTTGAATGTTAGATATAAAAAAATACACTATACATAACAAATTTGATTGAAATTTTGAAGAAGATAGTTTTGTTATGATAATTCTCTTTTGTAAATTAAAATAAATTTAGAGAAGAGGTAGAAGAGTAATATTTGCTCATTTTAAACGAAATTAAATAATGAAGTAAATCATTGTTTTATAAATAAATTTTATAGTGGATTTCTAATAGTCCATTCCGTCCTTAGGCCGAAAACAAAACTAACTTTAACAATGAAAAAGATCAAAAATCAATATTCCCTCCCTTAATTTTCCGAGTTCGAGTGGAATTCCTCCCCGAACTCAGACTCCCCCCGAATGATATTAAAATAATAAATTATTATAAATTGCTTACGACGGGTACGTTTTGCTGTCAAACCTGGTGACACACGCAAAACGTCTTAAGACGATTCTGCTGTGCGGACAATTCAATATACGCTCAAGGAGATATCAACCGAAACCGGCAACCCCGGGTGTTTGGCAAACGGTGGTAGTAACTCTTTACGCGTACGCCTGTTCGGAAGTTTTCGATTCGTTTCGATGTTTGGCTACACACCACCATTACGCACGACGATATGGGCTGTATGATGGTGTTTGATATCAGGTTTCATAAATCCCCCCAATGCGAGCCAAACATGCGGTGTTCGGGGTGGTTTGTCATTACAACACTGATGAGGGATGTACGTGTGTGTGTGTGTTTTGTAGCATTAGTTCCATACCGGTGGTCGGTATGGATTTATGTGACTCTTGAGAGATGCTGTTCGGTGGCATTTGGGTGTGGGTTTTGCAGGAGGACACGGGACACACACATCATGTATTTATTGGGTTTGTTCGAAGGAACATGCACATGTTATGGGGGTCGTATGTTACCTGCGCACGGGGAGTTACGGTTCGGGTTTTGGGGATTTGAATGTGTGAAATGGTATTTCTTTTATTGGTCTGTCCCCTTGGAAATGACCATTTCACCTACGAGATGATGGTACGACAGGTCACCTCAAAAGGGTAGCCATGAGGATGCGAGCGGATAAACCCCAAATATGTCCCATTTACGATGATGGGATGCTTTGGAATGGAAGGCTAGAGTTTGGAATGATGCTCCTTTATTTCTCACTCTTGCTTCTGCCAATCACCATCCTAATCCTGGTTCTTATTAGCTGCTGAGTAGGAAAGTATTCAATATACTATTGGACGATGTAAATTGTACAGTTTATAGATGTAAAAGTGTGAACACATTCCACTACAGAATATCTAAACAGTCCTTGAGTACAGTTTTCCTTACTTCTTGTAGACAAAAGTACATTCCTGTAAAAAATGCCTTGTTTCTAAACATAAAATAATAGAATCATGAAATAAAATTGCTCCTGCAAAAGGAAAGCAAAAGGAAAGCCGCCATACCAATCGTGCTGCAAACCAGCACCTGATCATCGGTTGTTCCCGGTGTGTCGTACTGTTCGAATACTTCCAAAGCCACCCTAGTTTCCGGATGGTGCAACCCTAATGACGGTGGCCAGGTGTTTCCGGTGTGTAAAAGAACGTACAGCCTCTGAGCTTACCGTGTAAGTAAGGGCTTCATCTAGATGGATTGCATTTTATTAAAATGTGTATACATACACACACACACAACAAAAACAGGCCGAAGCGACAATCGGAACACACCGTGTAACGATCGGAACTGTTCCGGGGGTCCGGTCCGGTTGCTTCCACTTTTATGGCTCATTATGGTTTACGGGAAAATATAATGAAGATTTCTTGGCCCGTGTGCAGGGTTCGGTACTACTGTGTGTAGTGGATTATTGAGGGAGGGAGGGGTTTATTGGAGTAGTTTTGTGTGTTTTTCTTTTCTGCTCGTTCGAAGATTGAATTAAAATAAATTGCACGGTTGTAGAGACTGTGTGAACAACCTGAACTGGTGTGGAAGACAATGCGACAAAAGCGAAGAAAATTAGTATGTTGTGAAGGAGATTTCAAGTATTTTTTTTTAAGGAAAAAGATACCATTTTTGCATAAAAATTAATTTTATACGTTAAGATACTGAATTGTAGCACTTTCTCACTTCTATTTAGATAAAGTTTTCATTCTACATCTAAAAAGTTTAATACTTAATTCAAAATGATTGAGAATTTAGAACGAGATTTAGAATTTTCAATGAAAATATAACACTGTAACCTCTAAAACAATAACAATAATATCTTATGAGATCTGTAGTCCAAATTAACAGACAAATAATTGTTAGGTGAGCTTATATATTCATTTGATTTCCTTACTGATAAAAGTGTAATAGAATTTAGAACGAGATTTAGAATTTTCAATGAAAATATAACACTGTAACCTCTAAAACAATAACAATAATATAAATATATGATACTTGTTTAAATTAACAGACAAATAATTGTTAGGTGAGCTTATATATTCATTTGATTTCCTTACTGATAAAAGTGTAATATGCAATTAGACATCTCGATTACTTAACAATTAGAGCTTAGACTAGTTCTAGTAGACTAGTACCATAAGAGTAATTTAGTAAACACATTGTACGAAACATGAAGTATGAATAAATACATGAATATGAAGTAATAGTACTAAGAATATACTAAGAAAATCAAAACAAGTATCATATATTTAGTGTGTAAACATTAGGCATAGATAAATAGATGCAACACAAAGTTAGATGCGTTAAGAATACACTTAAGTCGCATAGTTGGTGAGAAAAAACCACTTGAAATGTACTAAATCAGATACTATATTTCTTGTACTGATTGTCTAAATGTACTTACCTTATCTGTTAACTGTATTATTATAGTTTAAGTACTATAAAACTTTAGTTTGTAGTCGTAATATTTCGTAAGATATCAGTTGCAAACTGATACTGCAAACAATTCTAATTCATCCTCTTTCCTTAAAAATGAAGCTGAAGTATACATGTTTTTTTTTTTGTGAAAAATAAATTTTTAATCAAAAATTAAGATGGCGAATTGTAACAGCGGACTCTTTCTTATAATATTTAGCATTTGATTTCAAACTTAAAATATATTATCAACTTTGCTTTTCTTCTGGAATTGTCCACTACACAAAGTACACTTTGGTTTAGAGTTTATAAAACGGTGTACATATTGAATATCTTAAACAAAACAGCAAGAATATTGAGGTCACCAATGCAATAACATCAATAAATTGAATCCCCTTTTTGCAAATACCATATATTGTAACATGCACACACACACCAACAAATTTGAAGTTACTATTCAGGCAAAAGGATAAATATATACATTTTTTACCCCCAACACTGTATCACCATAGTAACGGCCGTCGACACCATCTGTGGTTTTATTTCGCGCGCCCGCGCTCCCACATACAATGTCGATGTCGGTGTGATGTCATTTCACAACGTTCGGAAACTGCCGGCCACAACGCCATACGGAAGGGCAGCAGCAGGCTCAGCATAATAACAGCGCGCACACCCGACGACGGTTTCTGTGGCGTTTTTTGGACGTTCTCGCGAGCATTACCACGAAACGCGGCATTTTCTTCTCCAACCCACGGCACTTTCTCATTCCACATCGTCCCGCCCAGTGTGGAAAGTGTTGCCACTGACTGACTGCACCGAACGGACCACCCCCCTTCCCCCCATAAAAAAGTCCTTGCATTTGCTAGCCGGGTAGTTCAGATTTTACACGATTTTCCCATGTTTCGGTGGTGGCATCCTATTTCCCGGCTGATTTGATTTCAGTTCCGGTGGGTAGGAAATGAAAAGGATACTTTTATGTTTCGTGCTCGTGAGAAGGTGATACTTATGCAAGTGGAGTAGGTTGGAAGAAAAAAAAAACAAAATACGAGCCAAACATGAGCGCGCGCGCGTGTGTGTGTGTGTTCAGGTTGGGAAATATAAGTTCGTTTATGCAAGATGTGCGAAATGGTTCTGTGTGTTGTGTGCTTGTTTGGTGAGTTTGGCTGGCTGCAAGTGAACCGGGGAACACATGGAACGTGTTGGACCAAATTTGTCTAACTGATAATGTTAGAAAGTTGGTTAGTAAGAGTAGTTTAAAGTGTGCAAATATTTAAGGAATTGAATATATTTAACAAATGGACTTTTGTAACGAAAGGGACCCCATTGAAACTTTAAAACATTTAACAATAATCAATTTTTGAATCAGAAACAACAAATTACCAATTTTACCTAGTCTTACGGATAGTTCTCCGTAATATAATTTGTTTCCCTAAATAAGAGAGCAATTTTTACCATTTTAATGTCTTGTTTTTATCTACAAAATCATTATTTATTTGGCTGTTTCGTTGTCATTGTTTTTCCTACTTTTTTTCTTCTTAACTTACGCTTAGTTTGTTTATTTGTTTGGTAGAATTGTCATAAGTGCTTGTTTGTTTGTTTGTTTATTTGTTTGTTTGTTTGTTTGTTTGTTTTTTATATACTTATGGTGCTTATTCATTCGATTACTTCATAAATTTTTTGTCATTGTATCTTATCAAACATTGAGTTTATTTTACATTTAAATTGTTTTATAAACGACCAAAACCCTATCAATAGCAAAGCCAAGCGCTTCATTGCCAATTCTCCTGAAAGGTTTTATACACATTCCGTGCGGGAAGCAAAATAAGAAAAGCCACTTCATTGTCAAACATATTTACCCAAGCCGTTTACCTTATTATAAATAATGATCTCCCAAGCGCCAATGTTTCATATTTTGTGCTTGCTCCCCTTGGACAGCTCGAATCGGATATATAAATGCTGATACGGAGTAACGGTTCCGGCATAACGATTCGCGAGAAACTGGGCCTTATCCATCGATAAGACAAGAGTGCCCTACACCACCAACTCCTCCAACAGGTCCCCCAACCCGCAGTAGGATTTGACAGGTTCGTGTGAGAAGGAAGGAGTATGGGCGTACTTACCGACCGTGTACATATTTTAGAGACCCTATTATCCACCATTAGCCATAATGAAGCATGGATCCGCCGCGTGGCTGTGGGGTAGGTTGGTGTGCGCGTGGCCACACGGTTGTCGATCCGTGGCGGATTCTTTTTAATAAAGTGCAGTGACATTCGCGAAGTTACTTGTGGGGATAATAAAGCCATAAAGCCCGGTAAAATGAATACCCCGCGGTTTCGGTCGGCGTTTCGGTTCCTGGGGTCCTGGCGAGCATTGGAGTGAATGTTTTTCCATCGCACCGCGTTCCTAGGACGCGTTGTGTGTGCTTGGGCTTTTTTTCTCTCGCTCTCTTCAGTGTCCCTAGAAACAGTATTATCTTTTGTTGCGGTGTTTCACTGTATCCTGTACAGCGATTGTTAGCACCGGTTCCAAAGCCCCTAGACCCTTTGCGCGTCTTCGTTGGGTTCGAACGTCCCACGCCGACCACGTCAAAATAGGTGTCCTGTGGGACGGCACGAGCAGGACACCGAAGCTGTTAATAAATAATGCAGTAATCCGGGGCCAGGATTAAAACTCTACCGATCGCATCTGTGTCTAGTTTTGCGTTCGGTCGCGCCATTCATTCGACGACCACGTCTTTCTCTCCGAAGGTTGCTCCTTTTTTTGCGGTTCGTTGTGTGGTATTTTTTTTTTTTGCTGTCCGCCATCCTTTCTTTATGTCTGTTGCTGTCCCGTCGGATGGTGTGAGTTTTGTCCACCAAGGGACAATTTTTGTTGTTGTCGTGTATCTACTTGACGTCTTATAGCGGGCGAGCGAAAAAAATGGAAGTTGCCGGATTATTTAAGCTTAATTTTATCTAATTTTTGTAGCGTATTTTATTATTCAGAAAGGAACGATGCTAAAAAGATGAGTTTGAAAACGATCAGCGTATTGAAAAAGTTTATTAAACGGAAAAAGGCGTTTAGCTTATCAGTGTAACGCTTTAAGTCGATTGAGCGAATTTAAAATGTTCGTTCTTGGTACTAAAGAAAACAAATTCTTTGAAAGAAGTCTTCGGAAAAAATCTTCCGTTAAGTTACAGCTTACGGCAAGGATCGGATGATAGGAAAGATGATCCTATCATCTTTAAATAAATACTCGGTACCAATTTTAATTTGTCCACTCCTTTACTGTATCATTGCTGTTCCTCGGAACTTTCTACCCACTTAGTAATGCCCGTTCCGTTCTCGAAACCAGATAAAAGACAATGATAAAGATGGTGCTTTATTAATTTCCATACCAACTTTGCAGTTATCGTTTGCTAGCATCTTTTTCTGCACGGAAAATCGTTTAAATTGCCCCTTCCGGAACCTCGCCGAGTTGATCATCTCTGCTTTCTTGTAGTTACCAAGCATCCAAGCCGGGTGGAACCAGCGGTGTTGTGGAGTTGATAGATACAAATTGTAATTTACATTACTTTGGCGAGCCCCACACTAGCAGCTCGCCAGCGTTTTTGCCACGGTCCCGGTACCCGGTGTGATCCTTGGATAATGATAATATGTGTATCTTTCTTTCATTCTTTACCACAATCTCTCAAAGTAAAGCCGGACGGCAAGCTTATCTTAATTCTGCCCGGCTAATTGCAATAGATGAAGCGAGAGAGCGAGACAAGAAACGAGCTACAGTAATGATTGTCAATTTGCTGCGTTGACTTTGAGGATAAGGTTGAGAGATGTAGACGGGTCACGGGTCCGTACCGAAAGTACCACTTCATTAGGAAGTTCAAAGACAAATGCGTGCACCGAGCATGTGTGTGTGCGTCTGTGTGTGGTTGGAAAGTTTCTGTGTTTGAGGCCACACTTGACCACATGAGGAATGACACCAGGGGACACGTTCAGTTTCCGTATTGAGACGTGCTATGCTTCGTTGAGGTGCTGAAAACGGTTGACTTTAGAGTAATTAATCAACGCTAGATGGTGTGCTTACGAAGATAAGTTGCATTATTTTACAGTTTTCCTGGACTCTTCACCATCGGATGCTGGCGGGCTGGACTTTATCTTGTCTGAACTGACATTGTGCTAGTAATTGAAGTTTACAGATTGTTTACACGATATGTTTGGTGATATCCTTCCGCTTTGAAACATTGCTCGTAATAATCATTAATATCGTTGAAATTACTAACTGTGAAACAACTAATTTTGAATTTGTAAGCTTTATTATTGTTTTCTTTTGTTAATTTAACTTTTTTCTTTTACTTGAAGATTGTTGCTTAAGGTTTCAAGAACACAAATACTACAAAGACTAATTAGTTTCAAATGTCGTAGGCAAAATCTCAAACATTGCAAAGAAGCCGTTCATCCATATGACAATTTGATGATAACTACAACATTGCTCGAGTGTATGATAATTATAATAAACTTTAACTGAAGGAAAGCTTCATATGGATCACAGAGCTATGGCTTATCCACTAAACAACTGTTTCAGTTATCGTTTTATTCATTCTTGATTTTTAATTGTCTTGACAAATATCTCTACAGCTGAAGTCAGAAGTGGAAGACTTAGTAGTAGTAGTTAAGTAGTCCAGTGTAAACACAAACACTTTTAATCTCTTTAGCTAGTCTCAGCAGAAGAGTGCCGCAATATCCCGCAAAAAGTTCGTATTGACCTCGAAACAATGAGGGTGTAGTGTGCCATACTGCTCAAGTGGCTGTTGATGTGTAGTGTTGACACTGTTGTTATTGAGTTGCGCTTCTATAACGATTCGTAATACATTGTTACTTTCGAAGCGTTATGTTCTTATAAGTTGTTTCATGTTCTGTTTTCTCAAATAAGGATTAGTTTTAGTATCTTATGTCATAGTTTTTTTCTTATATCATCGTTGTATTGTAATCATTTTCCCTTTTTTACTCATATCTGTATTACATATTTTAAAGAAGACTCAAACTACAATTTCTCGTTGATTACCTGTTATCGCCTCCTCGTGAATTGACCACATCTACGAACATTAGTTTGTGTGAAGGATCATTTTCGCTCTGCTCGAGTTTCGAGTCTGCTTTCAACTGATCCAAAACCTATATACCAAAAATACGGCGTTGTCCATGGTAGTTATGCTGGAGCGCCTGGATCAATTTGATCATTTATCTGTGCAGACTATAGCCTATTAGCCTCAGAATTAAGGACGTTTAAGTCTGTGAGAGTAGTATATTCTCCACCTAAGGCTTTGGCAACCGTCAGGATGTCTGCATCGCCTAACAGCACAGCTTGCTCGTGGTTCATTCTCCTTCTCCACACGCCCTGCTCGCACGCACCGCCAAAGACCGTAGCACTCGCCGCTCGAAAACGGCGAGTGCATTGGCGTCCTCCGCAAGCGTAATCCAAGTCTCGTGCCCGTAGAAGACTACCGGCCGTATCAGTGTGCGATATATGGCGCATTTCGTGCGTTGTTGGAGTCTTCTGGATCTCAGGAGTTTGTGGATCCCAGTAGTAGGCACGATTCTCCTGAACAATGCGCCTTCGGATTCGCTGCTTACGTTGTCATCCGAAGTTATGATCGTGCCAAGGTAGCAAAACTCCTCTACTATCTCATGATCGTCGCCGTCTAATTTTATTACTAATTATTCTAATAGCATCGCTCGAATTATTCTAGTGAGGTCGCTCCGTGTACATATAAACTCACACTCATATTAATTTATTCAAATATTGAACTCTACTCACTACCAACTGGCTTATGCATATTTTAGAAAGCCTTTTCATAATTGTTTTGATTTTATCCATTTTTCTGACATCTTTAAAAAGCATGAAAATACAAGCAAAAAAGTATCTTAAAAAAAGGAAGCAATAACCATTACTTCAAAAATACTCAAACTCAACATTACATTAAGTAACTTATCAACGATGTCTCGCGTAAAATGTCAAACAGCATGTAAAGAAGCGAAAACAACCAGAATGATTTTATGAGTTTCCTGCGCAAAACATATTTCACTCCACACTAACTTTGCAACAAGTGCCAAATTCAATTTACTCTTAAGCGATCGGGTTCACACTGCCTTGTCCCCCTTTCTCCTTTCAGCGATACTTTCTCCCCAATGCTGCCGTAACATCCTTATGGTTATGACATCTTCGCATGATTATATTTACTCCAATCGACTTTGGCATGGTCACAGCTGGGCGCTGCCCTACTCCATCACCTTCGCCCCCGGCATACCGGCATCGGTGTTGGTCGGGAAATAAAATAAAACTACTTCTCCTTCGATGGTATTTGTCCCCGAGCGGGCGCGACCATCGAGAATGTCCACACAAACGCTATCCCGGTGGGTCTCCCTGGGCAAATCCTTTTGATCGTCGTCAGTCACTGTCAGGCCTGCGGGACATGGGATTAGTTGGGGGAAGGGAGCCATGAATAAACACAAGCGAAAAAGGGTTTAGAGAGAGGACTGAACAGAAATTAATTACTTTTTGTTTGATAATTTTCTGTCCCCATGCTGTTTGGTCATTTCGCTTCCCGGACACGCTGTCTATTATGCTGACGTTCTACGCGATACGCCACCAGTGGAACCATGCTCATTTCACGCCCGCACTTGATGCAAGGCAAGCTGAAGGATACGTCGTTTTCCACGGCGTGACGTTAGCTTTCTCACGGACGGGTCTAGGAAAACAGGATACCCATTCTGCTTGCACACATGACGTCGATGTTTAGTTGCATGGGTGAGTATTGCTGTGTGTATGTGTGTTTAAATATTTTTCCTCACATCATTTTCAGCTTCTTCGTGCCGTGCCAACGTTCTTGCCAAGATTGCTCATTTCGTGCATCAAACCCGGGGTACCGGCACCGGGGCTCACATTGTCGTACGCGATGTGTTTACCTTTTCTTCCTGTGGCAGCACTTGGCTACACGTCCGATCGGATTTGTGCTGCACTTTTGTAGCCTTGTCATGCTGCAGCAGAGTGGCACGGTTTGTCCCGTGTTGCACACGTTGGAACGCTACGAAGCTAGAAGAAGAAGCATAAAAAAACCGGGTAAAGAAAACCGATTTGTTGTGGCTTTTGGATCGTTTGATTGAATGGTGCTTTCTTTGTGCCACGGGTGCTTTCGAGCGGGGCGTCATCGTACAATGGAAAATGCGATGAAAAGCGCGAGAAGAAAAGTGTTGTGCTTGTTTGGTTGTTTATAGTACGAGGCGGAACGAGTGCTCGTCTGGATTGTGTTTGTACGTTCGGTGCATTGTGCAGTGCGGCGTTTCGGACGGGAACAAGCGTGCATTGAATGGATTGGGATATGCTTATTGAAAGGTAGGAAGAACATTTTTGTATGGATGCAATTACAATGGGACCTGTTTGTGGTTATTAATTTTGTGCAGTTTAATAAAAGTTGAATGAATGAATCAAAAGAACACACCATTTTTATGATTAAATCATTTCTTTTCATGTCGCATCTGCAAAACAGTGTACTAAACATGATTGAAGCTTTTGAATGTTGAGGATTTTGATGTCCGACTGTGTTCCTTATTATGCCACACGTCTCTTGATGTTCACACAGGCCTCGCTATCAAGCAGCATGAAGGAAGTCAAGGAATTGTGTACTTTGGCAGTTTATCTAATGATGTTCTTAGAATGATCTGAATGTGATGAGTTTTTGTGTGAGAAATCTTTTGATATGTATTGCCGGAGAGAAAAACTTGAAAGTCTCTGATAAATTACTTAACTCGCATCCCATTTCACGACGTTTGTTTTGTGTGTTTATAAAATTCGAAAATATCAGTTTTTGGTACAAAAAAAGTGACGTAAGTAGATTTACAATAATGTTCCTTGCTTTGGGGAATGTAAAGGGGCGCGTGTTGTGAATATCATATATAGTTACGTGATTAAGAAGTCTTTTGAATTTATCCGAGAAGACATCGAAATGAATTTAAAATTCTGGGCTGTAGTATGAAGAAAACTTCAACACAGTGAACATCCATAGTTCCAATACTCCTTTACACTACTATGACAAGAACTCTGTTTGAAACTATCGAAAACCATGACGTGCTTTAGGAACTGCTCCATAAGCTCACTATTTGGCAGTGGGTTTAGCTTGCCAGGATCCAATACGGATAGTAGTGCCATGATAATGGTTCTAAACGGCTCAGCTAAAAAAATCCGTTTCGATCGAAAAGGCCCAAGTTGAGATGGATTGGTACTTTCGATACGTCCACCAGAACGGTTAATGAGCATGGTTTTGTTCCGAGATGCAGCTTTCGATAGTGTGTCTCATGCCATAATGTTCATTCGATAGTGTGCCATTCGTGCCAACCATGACATGTTAGTATTTGCCAAGATCCCTGGTAACATAGTTCCGATTGTACCTAATCAATCGATCGTAATCGGTGAGACTGAGACAACATTTCTCCAAATCTCTCCGAGTATCGTCCGGTGATCCTCAAATAATTTTCGTCAAATCCATATACCAGAAGATCATGCTTAGCTACAGGCTCCTCTTTATGATCTCGATACCTGGTGCTAGTGTAACGCTTTCACACTCTGCCTTGATGAAAGCGTCATCATCATCTTCAGTCGATCGTGAGTCGCTATGTTCTTCAGTTATGCGTTTACCGGGCAAATCCTTGAGAGAAAAGGTTGTGTTAAGATTGAGTATCTTTCGTTGCAAGGTGCAGTCAATTACTGTGACTGGTCACTAACATGACGCGTTAGCTTCGTGATCCCCTATACATAAAGACACTGTATTGCTCGTTTATTCGCTTTTAGAGTATAGGTGCATAGTGTAGAGGTCTAGTATAGGTATAGTATAGGCCTCCTTCAGTGCGGGACTTGGCGCGACTCGGAGACAAGGTATATTTTACGTCCATATTGTGTTTCGAATCTTGGTATATTTGAATACATAGTGTAAGAGTCTAGTACATAACACTCGAGACGATTATTACTTCCACTGATAGAAATGAAATAAACATGAACATTAGCTTAGTATGAAAGGAATAGTATATAAGGCATGTTTCTAATTTGTTGGGTATGGAACACGAGATAGTCAATTCCTTACTGTTTAATTTGGAGAATTCTCATTAGTCTAAGGTGCTTAGGAGTCATTAAATTAAGTCATAGCCGAAACAGGATTTTAATACGTAACAACCACAGAGGACACTTTGTGAATCGAATCCTAAAATCCGTGAATTTCTCATAAATACCATACTTTTTATTAAAACCTAATTATGTTTTCAGGATAGTTGATAAGAAATATCAAGTCCAGAAACTGAGATATGCTTGGCCAAGACCTCTCGAGGTTTTATAGTCAATAAAGGAAGATATATAAGCGGCTTTTATGAAACCTTATGGTTCAATTATGGATTTAAACAAACATCCCATTGAATGAACTATGTGAAATATGATTGTAATTATTTATTTATTATCCATTATGACGGCACGACGCCGTATTGTCAGTGATTGTAATTATATTGTTATTATATTCTTAACACCATGAAGGATGCTTTATTATTAGAATTCCTGAGACTTCTCTCTGTTCCCTATGACTAATTTTCTTGTTCTGCAGAAATTACTGAGCTCTTCAAAACTCACACTATTCTCCACACAGTTTTGTCTAGTTAAATTGCCTGCAGTTGTAAAATTTCCTTTTCATCAAGACACCAATTGCTCATGTTCGCCGGGAAAACTGCTCTTACAACGTTCGCTCGTGGTCACGTCGGTCTTGATCTGGCAAATGTAAAGTGAAATTTTTTCTTCATATTTGGACACAACGAGTGGAAACGGTTAGCACGATTAAGGTTTTTGAATGGGTTTGCCTCCATCATCGTTGCACATCTTGTTAACCAATCGTCGTGTCATCTCCCATCCGACCGTGGATTGATTATGTTCATGTTTTCGCAACCTCTGGTTCGTTTTTTTTGCCCCCTCCGACGCTCAGCAGGTGGGCGTCATGTTTCCTAACCGAATGCGCCCTCTGCTTTCGTGCTTCTGAATTCAGAAGTTGTGTGTGGTGTGTGTGTTTTTTGCCTTCTCTTTTATTTTCCTTCCCAGCTTGACCCTTCGGTCAACGAGCAACAATTTTCCCCCTTTCGGCTAAATGTCCTAACCCTTCGTACTGCCCCATCCCGGCGGCATAGTTTGGCGATATACTTTGATTAAAAATTTCCTCCAGCAAACATTCTAATTTCCTTCCATCCAATTGACTCCGTCCGGCCAGGTATAACCCTGTTCCACCGTGTGGGTAACGGGGTTAGTCCCGTGGAGACGGCAAAACTCAATTCTGCGTTGATGGTTTTGCACCCGTTGGAATCGGTGACAAAAGAGCGCACGGGAGTTACGAACCGGATCAGGGAGAACACGCCTGTACACTGGGAAGGATAACGAAATCATCCTGTGTCTACCATTTGGCCAACCACCAATCGGGCACAGCAGAGCCCAGAATGCGTTTCGAATTTCCTTTCCACAGTCAGATTAGAGCGAGATGCGATACGATGGCCAGGAGAAAACAATGGGCAACGTGAAGACGGTGGAGCAGATAGACTTCGTGTTACCGCTCTCAGGTGACTTGGTGGTGGTGGTGGTTCTGGAAATGGACTACCTGTGTGACTGCGGAGTTCTGTAGCCTGTATGCGGCTGACGGACTACGAAGCGTCTGCAGCAACGACAACGCCACAAAACGTCGACGGCACGATGACGGCACGGAACGAGATGATAGACATGCGCCCATGGCGGTGCAAACATATTTTGCGATTTGGAAAAATTGAATTAATTTTCATAACAAGCACACAACACAGGAGAGACACGCCAGCACATACCCGCGTGCTGGTAGACTGTGACTTCGCTTGTACCGTTCTGGACTTCAGGGAGACCGCGCTCATGAGGGTGCTGTGGCGCGTGTGGTTAAATTGTGTAAGGGGTTTGAAATTTGGCTCCACTGTCGGAATGATGATTGATCGTGTCTCGTCAGTTTAAAGGGTGGTACGAACGGAAAAATCGGTTCTCCATTTGGCAAGGAAACAAAATGGAGTCGTTTTACCATGTTTGAGGAGATTTTTATATTTTTTTTCGAGCTACAATATGTGTGACGTATGGAAAAAATAAGTTCTTTAAATAACGATAGTAGATGTGGCTAAGATTTCGGTACTGAACGAAATTTTAAGCTTCAAAAAACAGGATAAAAAAGACAGGGAAACAAAAGTGTTAGAGAGTAGTAAGATACGATTAAGAGTACAGATTAGTTCGTATCGTTTGTAATCGATAACCCGTTGGAATTTTTATTAAGGATCGACAAATTATTCGGTTTATTAAGAACTAATTATGGGGCAAATCTAAGGATATTCATACATCAAGATCTACCCAATGTTTTGAGTTATCATATGACAGACACTTGAAATCAAACGCCAGAACAAACAGTGTTTATATGGTAAACTGTTTGCCATCTTTTGTTACAGTCCTAAGGCTTTGAGCGTTAAGAAAAGGCTTATCGTTTTGTCAGAATGATGAATATTCATCGAGCATGTTTCTAGTAGGATTTTCTCATCATTTTGTTGCTTTCCGTAGCATTCTTCGGTTTGAAAGTAAAATGGTCATTGATACAAAACAACAAATGACTTTCTAAAGGCTAAACCTAAACTACGATTGCTTACGGCCGTCCTTTTGATTCTTATTGAAATAAAGAAACGGCCAAAGTACTGCTCTATATAGAAGTTGCCAATTTTGAAGTCTCCAAATGACTCCGTAAAGTAACAGGGTTGATTATGTCAACAAATATTAACATAAATATTATAATAACAAATATATATTTTATTTGACCAGACCTGCAAAACAAAAGACCTTCTTTAGGTGCAATTTTTCCATCGTTTATTAAACTTTTTATACATTACTTCCTTACTTATAGTATGTTTGTGCCTTGTTTAGTAATCAATCTGTCAAACTGGTATGCATCGGTCTCTAATGATTCTGGATGAGTTTATCTGCTTCGGAGTAACTGGTTTACGATTGCTCGAATGTTTGACAGAAGCTGGCTAAAATACTTTATTTTTCTGAAGTCATCAAGGACCATGAAGTATAAGAACACGTCATGAACTTATTTGTACGCCTGATAGTTGCGCCTCAAGTTATGCAACGCTGTTAACAAAATGAAATGAAGGTTAGCTGGTTGATTAGTTAATTTACAGCAACTTTGAGTCATTAAATTGTAATAGTGTTTTATAATATGATGAACTACCAAGAGAGGTGGCCCGGTGGTGTATCCGATAGCGGCGCCGGTCTTCACACGGCAGGACCGGGGTTCGAATCCCGGCGGACCGCCTCCCCGTACGCAGGACTGACTATCCAGCTACGGGTAAAACTTAGTCACAGAAAGCTAGCAATAGCAGGCCGAAACCTCAAGAGGTTGTAGTGCCAAGGAAGAAGAAGAAGACCAAGAGAGGTTTATAGAAGAAAGAAATAAAGAGAGATCCCTGTGTAATAAATCATTCTATATCTTCCAAGATAAAGGCAGGCACAAGAAAACTTGAAGCCGATGTTCAAGCTCGGTGTACGAGATCAACTTGTTGCATGCGGCTTTATTCGCTTTAGTAGCTTATTTGAAAAGGTCAACCGTCTATTGACGCGTGACTTCGGTTCTGTCTATTTTTAATTCTAATACCATTTCTATCTGCTTCTTATATTTCAACGTTTTTTGATTTTGCATAACTGATCCAAACTGTTGAAATTCAACAGCACAATCGAAAATTTGATTACATATTCATGTTACTGCTCGCGCATTTGTTTTTTTATTCTGTACAATAAGCCACTGTAATAATACCATACACTCTTCCACGGCTCAGCATCAAGCAAATCCCATTACATGATGTTCGTCTGCGAATGACAGACAGCGCACTGTTCCGCTCTCATCGTGCACGTCGCTACCGAGCGGGGAATTGTACCGCTTTTTTTTCGCCCAGCATCTAGCATCAAGTTGGAAAGCACAAAAATACATGCATACCTGTGTTCGAATTCGTGATGGGAGGCTTGCATTATTGTGCTGTGGTCGCGCCCTGGGGAAAAGTTGACAGTCGCACACAACCGAACGTTACCGTGCGCGGCAGGGAAATTGAATTAAATTTTTGGTTTTACATTACACTACCGAGCGCCAGCACAGGTGCAAGAAGCTTCAAACAATGTAGATCCCTCACGTGTGAGAGGGTTAAATTCCGCACCCACCAGAAGCCCTCCCACTTTGTTTAATCTCCCGTTTTCGAATTCTCTTTGTTTCTGCCCAGTTTTTTACCACAATAAAGAGAGTGTGTGTGTCCTCCGTATGAGATCGATTATTTATCCGTGGTTCCGTTGGCTGTCAAATTTCAAACATCGAACGACATAAATATTGCATGACAGCATGACCCCATTCGCAAAAGCGGACAGGCCCGTGTCAATGCGCCAACAATCGCCGGAGGGCGACTCAAACGACCACCCTTTGCGTGCTTTGGCAGGCTTTGACTGTGTTTGTGTGTTTGCGTTTTGTTGTGGTAGGAAAAAT
Source organism: Anopheles maculatus (assembly GCA_002091835.1). Lineage (NCBI taxonomy): Eukaryota > Metazoa > Arthropoda > Insecta > Diptera > Culicidae > Anopheles > Anopheles maculatus. The sequence goes on along the minus strand of KZ061689.1, from coordinate 336,074 downwards.
TGCATATTGCTCCACGCAAACGGGTGTGTGACACAGTGTTGTATGAAGAAATGGTTGATTTTCAATATAGTTTTGACAGAGCAAATTTGATTAAAAATAGATAAGAGAACTAATAAACATATACAAACAAATTAATTTAAAACAATAGAAAGAAAGAGCGAATTAATGTATGCAGTTCTGCAATCCAGAATAAATGAAAATCATAAAGAACCTATAAATAAGTGGGATAAAATTACTTGCAAACTAAATAAAACAAATAAAAAGTAATAAAAGAACAAGACGAATTAAAATAATAGTTCGAAAGACCTAAATTGGAATTCAAAAAAATATATAAAACAACAATAAAAATGATAAAATTTTAGATTAAATGATGGACAAATATAAATTTTTGGAAGATATATTTGAAGGAAATAATAAAATTGTCTTAAAAGATTTAAAAATATGCTTGCTTGTAAGAAAACTGTAACTAGAAGAAAACTAAATTAATAAGCAAAAGCTGTGAAAAAGATAGTGGTTAAAATGAAAATGAAGAAGATAATTTTAGTAAAGCATACCTTAAATTTAAGGAAACAGAATTATTAAACCGAAATAACAAATCAAAACAAATTTATTCCAAAATGAATAGACAAAAACTAGCAAATTTATAATGAAAAATCAAGAGCAAATAAATGAAAGTATATAAATAATTGAAGTATACTATAGAAGGCAATGTAAATGACCAAACATTTGGCAAACATAAAATACTACAGTTTTTCATAACGAAAAATCTTAAACGGGTAAAATATGAAAAAAATAGAATACGTAAAATAGATAAATACAAAAGTTATAACAAGAATAGTGTACGATATGATACGGCAAACAATAACAAAAGTGGGTGTTGATACAATAAAATTACAATAATGCTAAGAAAACTACTCCAACAAATAACCAACAGCTTGCTTCTTGCTTTATAATAACTAAAAGCAAAATAATAAGGTGAACTATCTTTGAAAACGATATATGGCAAACAATGTTTCACACACTTTAAGCATTCATAATTCAGGTCAATCTTGCACTAAACTCGCTCACACACACACTCACATTCTCACACGTATGAATCAGCTATAAGCTATTAAAGGGCCGAGTGTGAACATTTTCCCAAACCGGGTAAAACCGTAGGTGATACTTATCCTCGCCTTTGTCGTTTCTTTTTATCCTCAAACCTAAATGACTGTACTCCCATTGTACCTGGGCAAAAGCTCCTTTTTTTTTGCAGGTGTCATCTATCTTATGCGACATTTGCATAAAACTGACACTTTGGACGTTGTGGGTGTGTGTGTGAGAAGGTTTTTTGTGTATCGGTTTGTTCTATCAACCACATATCACACATATTGTAGCCATAAAGATAGCCCGGTGTCTTTTTTGTACCACGAATGGTGTTTAGAGAAATAATTGAATAACCCGAGCCTAACCATAGACTAGCCACACACACACACACACACACACACATACACACTTAGGCCCAGGGCGTGAGTCTCGTGCACCACCAGGCGGCTCCATCGGTTCGGTTGGCAAAGAAAAGGCTTCCGCTACGAAACGCTTGCTTATCTAATATTGGCTCCGAGACTGTTAATGTGTATTGTTGCTGTGGTCAGGCAAAGGATGGATGCTTCTCGAAGAAACCGGTTCGGGGCCTGCCACCCTTTGAAGGATGCGCCTGCCGTTCGAGCCAATGCCGTTCGGTAATAGACTTTTGCTGACCATCCGTTCCAGATATGGTTCCAGAGCCCTAATGTAATACACTTATTTCAAGCCTTCAAGTTGGGTGAACAAAAGCCGGTTTAGCACATACCTTGTGAGATAAAACAGGTAAGGTAACGGCGAACACATGATAGGGTTGTGAAGATGATGTTTGGTAGCATTTTCTTGGCTGCACCCGATAAGCGAAAGCGGGCAAACCTTTCTCTGCTTGCTTCGTTTTTGCCGATGTAGAGATTTTAATCAAAATTTAAGAGCCTTTCCGACTTCAAACGAAATCATTTGCACTCGCTCTTTGAAGTTGTCATGCACATGCAGTGCAAAGGAGCAATGGCCCTGGCAAATGTGAGCAAACCCCGAACCCGAAGCAAGCGAAGGAGCGATGGAAAATATTAACGAAATTGTGTAAATGTGCTGCTCGTTTGGGAGGGGGAGAGGGGGAGACCTCTTTGTGTGCGTGTGTGTGGGGCAATGTTTAGGAAAATATGTTTGATATTCATAGCACTTGTTATGTCTTTAGCAGTTGCAGTGTGTCTGGGAAGAAAGGAATGCGTGTTTTAGATGAGCTTGATGGAGCACAATTTCGTTTAGGAAGATGTTACTTTCGTTGAAGGTATGCTATTATCACGTTTTAAGTTTATTTGAATAGAATTTTCTTATTAAACGCTCAACAAAGTAGTTACGTGAACAAATATTGTTCACGTTAGCCAAATAGTTCGAGAAGAATAAATTAAAGGAATCGAGAGATAATTATTATTCTGTAAGTTTTATACATATCTACATGTTTAAACCTTTTTTTTGGCAATCATATTTTACACGTTTTACATATGCCTTTTTTATGTGCCATGCATGTCCATTATTTGGATGCTCGTAAAGTCCAAAAATGTTCCAGCAATATTTGATTATAAAATTCTTTCGTATCATGTAGGTTATCGATGGTGGAAAAAAATACGCATACTTTTATTCTTCACTGGCAAACCGGTATTTTTGGAGCAAGGATGTAAAACATCAACTACCGAGCCGAGCCGAGGCACTACGCTAGCGGAGGCTCAGGTGAACTAACGCGAGACATTTTTCGATTCGGCCCATGTTGATGGTATTTTGGATGAATGCTTCCCTGTGTCGTAGCACTGTTGCTGCTGCTGCTGCTGCTGTCGACAGAGCCGTGTGGAAAAGTTTGTGACATTTTTATTTTCCACTAAACCGAACAATTCGAACCGAGGACGGTCGAACGTCGTGGAATTTTTCCTTTTTCCGCAGCCACAAATGCACAAGAATGTTGTGTCCCCGGGGTTAAAGGAATCATGGTGTTTGTGTTTTTTCCTCTCACAGTATTCCATTGTGTACCCTTTGAAATGGTAAAATCAGCGGAACTTTTGGAAGAGATTGTAAAGAAAGTATGGTCTTTGGTTATATGTTTCTTAGAATACAGTCAAATTAAGGCATGGTTTGTTTGTCTTAAGCGTGTGTGAGTGTGTTTTTTTTTGTGTGTGAAACATACATACATATTGGCGTGAAAATAAAATAATCATTTGGTGCATTTATTATTTTAAAGCTCTGAAGGATTCTGAGTTCATTTACTATTAATGTGTGCCATAGTTGTTGTTTAGTACCCTATCAAGATAATATTTTTAGTTTTTAGTGTTACAAATTTTTAATCGTTCAGTCATCTGATATCATGCTACTGTACCTAGTATTGGGGATATATGAAAGCCTATCCGTCGGCTCACGAACAAGTAAGCAACAGGTACCTATAGAACAATAGACGAACTGATCAATAATGATGGGTCAGAATTGGTGTCTTGTGAAAGAATCTTGTCTTCATCTTTTCCATATCCCCAAGGGAGAAAAGTGTTTAATACGTTGTTGAATGCCATCCACAAGAATTTTTCCCTGATACTACAATATCGACTTGTCTAATTCGTCGAAGATTTAATTGCAATCAGGAAGGATTCCTAAACTTGGGAAGGAAAATCAACATCTTTTAAAGTCGCATGTGAGGTCATAGAGGTCATAGTCATAGGGCGGCCCGGTGGTGATGCGACAGCGGCGCCGGTCTTCACACGGCAGGACCGGGGTTCAAGTCTCATCTGGGCCGTTCCCCCATAGTGAGGATTGACTAACCAACTATGCGGTATCAATTAGTCTAGTAAGCCAGAAATGGCAGGCATGACCTTAAGAGGTCGTTAGGCCAAGAAAGAAGAAGAAGAGGTCATAGACAGGGTACAACTGTATTACTTAACAAGGTCATTCAGCATCCTGACAATGACCAACATCACATGCGAGGTGAAGATACATAAATAGAAAACTCTCTACGTCCTTTGATTCTGCCAAGAGCCAGCGTCAGGGAGACGGGCTTTTCTTCAATGTGGCTCTACAGAGAGACTCGACCCAAGACTCGGACGCGAAAGCCTCCTATGTCCTCCTATGTATCTAAAGCTTACCAAAGGATTGAACAGGCATCGTTGAACTTCGGATTAGAGATTAACGAGGCAAAAACCAAAATCTTGGAAGCCAAATCGTCCAAAACAGCACTTTTCTAGGGTTTAAAGTTTAGGCTTGAATCCTAGGTTTTAAATACTTCAGCTTGAGTAAACTTCTGGATTCAAAATACCAGTCACGATGGACGAAGCTTGTATGTCCACGAAGAATGGAATTGCGTTATCGATTACAATTGTTACAAATCGGTAACCGTTTGAGAGACCTGCTTACATTCCGTCAGTGAATGTGTCTTCGAAAATATTGATTACTTTTCCGTATTTTGAATTTCTTCATCCGGTATATGGGATGCAGATCGTGCAGCTTGACGACAAAAATACAATATTGTGTTCCTTGGCATATTACACTATGATTGCCATCGAATTCTTTAACGATCTTAAGGGTCACATTCTGATCTTTTACGTCTATTTGGACATTGACGAAAGTTATACGTAGATTAATTCTGTTCACCTGTTCCTGTGCTATGCATAGCTTGGCGGAAAAAAATTCCAATACCTCTTTTACAGGAGGTCTTACCGGCAATTATGAGAAGTCAACTCTCAGTGTTGCTTCTCGTGTAGCCATCATGCGGCAGTTTTAACTTTCACAGCACTTTTTCGCGCGTCTGTTGTCTAGAACCAAACTTTGAAGCTGTATAAAATCTATATAGTTCCATTACTCACAGACACCTCTGAGACATGAACTTTGTTAAAACTGACGAAACCCCCCATGTTTGTGGAAAGACAATGCAGGAAGAACTGTAAAGACGAGCTCTACGAGCTATATGATGATGTTATCACCGTGCAGAGAATTAGACTCACCAGTCACCGATGGGTTGGTCATGTCGTGAACATGGCACCGAACGACCCATCTCGTAAGAACTTTTGAACTGAGATAGAGTTAAAGCGGTGGAGCATCCGTCGGAATATTCTAATAATAGATTTATGGCACTGACCGTTAGCGTTATCAAAGACTTTTACTTTTATGGCCAATGTCCCAGCAAAGACAAAATGGATTAAAAATTTTGTTACGCATTTACCACTAAACCCACATAGCTTATAGACTGTTTCAAATCTCGAAGGCTATATTTGGATAGAAAAACATGCAAAATGTCGTCTCTGGTCAATCTGGAGGCATCAATCCGGACATGTTTAACCATGGTGTTCGTTGTACCGATTATCCTACCACTACAGCAGAGAAAAGGATATTAAGGCGCAACACCGTTCGTACAAAGGATGGGAACATTTCTCTTTTCTACCGAACGTACTACGACCATGGAGAGTATTTTGAGTTTGGAATGCCCGCTAGCACGACCCGGAAGTAGAGACGAAAACGGAAGAACGAATGAAAGAGAAGATTCCTACGGCAGAATGTAAACCCGTGCCTTCCGCTCGTCCAACCATAGGACGGGATGTAAACGTAACGAAGGATGTGCATTCCTCGTGCAAGTTGAAGGCACCAAGTGAAGTAGCACAAAAAGAAAAAACGGACAAAAATCGTGCATCTTTGCCGTGTTCTCCCGTCCTATTCAATACACATACAAAAGGGTTCGATCGTGAGCCGTGACACTTTGGTGTTCCGTTTTTTCTTCCTTCTCATGCTTTTCTTTTCGCTATTCCTACTGGAATCTGTACTCCAGTCCCGTGTCCAACCTAGCGCAGGAATCGAAGTTCTTCCTGGACGACGCGGGCACAACCCCATATGGCTTTCACCCCTTTTTTTCTTACTTGGGCAGAGCGAAAGCAGCCGCGGAAGGAAATTGAAAATGCAAAAGTCTATAAAGCAACACACTTAAGGGAGGATGTAAAGATTGTGAAGGTATGCGCTTAAAAATTTCCCCCGAGGATTTTTTGGCTTTGTGCAGGCGCTGGTAAGGCACAAAAACGAGAACCTAAATTCTTGATTCACCCTTCCGCTGCGTACCTTCCTCGCTCATTCGTCCCCTTGGAAACACATGCAACCATGAACGGTGAACCAATACGGGGGCTTTGATGAAGTCATGCGCGCGAGCAGAATCGCTTGCAGATTCGAAACTTTAGCCCTGTTTCGGAGACACCCCAAAGGACGCGTAACTCGGAGGCACGTCGTACTGGTACGCGCCACTCCTTAGCTTGTCACAGCACGGTCTCCGACTCTTCAACAGCCGGCACGAGGTGGAAGGTTAAAAATTCATAACCAATTTAAATTTATTACTACAGCAAATTTGAAGCCATTGGCAAACCGACTACCGTCATCGTGTGAGAGACACACACACACACACGGTGTGCCGGCCGGAAAGGACATCACCGTCAACACGGTTACGGTACTGCACCATATGGGGTGGTTGGAGGTCGATGGCAAACGAACGTGTGGCTCGTAAGGACTTGCGGACTCGTGGCGCTTGTGTCAAGCTTTCGTTCGGTGTGTCGGTTTAGTTGCAAGCAAATAATCTTCGAACGAATTTCGCACCGTGTGCACATTATACGTGGAGGTTGTACGAATATGTTTTAACGATTATTTACAACTTGTTGCCAAGAAACGGAATGCCTATGTGTGGAGCAACATGAGCCGAATGGAGCTTTTTGTTATTCAGAAAAGATGTTACCGAAGCAAGTAAGGTTTGAGGTGTATGAGACACAAAAGCTTTATATTCAATTGAATTGCAGAGCAAAAGAAATCAAATTTGGATATTGGAAGTTTCTTTTCATTTATGTTTTTATTTTTTTTTAAATTCATGATTATAACTTTTGCTAAACAACATTATAACAATTCATTCTAATGATTTAGTACGAGTTTGCCACTTTTCAATTCAATTATTTTAGGAACAGAAGTCTACCTGTGTCATTTAACACCGTGTTTTAGGATCAGACAGATGATAAAGAAGTAGAGTCACAAAGATGGAAAATTGACAAACGGACTTCACTCCAAAATCAATTTAGGAGGGGTTGAATGCATTTTGTGTCCTAAAACAAGGATCGTTCAGGCCGTTTGGCGAAAGTCTGGTAGGGTTAACGAGATAGATTGAAACATAAAGTACAATAACTCAAAGACGAATGAAAATTTAATAAAAGAAGGACGATTTTATGGTGTTTCAAGGTATAACAAGCGACAGAGACAGGGACATGCCGCCACATTCGTATCAAGTAACCCGAAAGGACACCGTCACTCTGAAAGTAACTCTACTTTTGAGTAAGGGACCCTTCAATTTTTACGTTACTTGTTCAAGTGCATAAAATCATTAAATCAAGATTAAACAAGTTCGTCTGTTCCAAGGCAACAGGTTGTTGATTCAAGAACTTACGTGATAGTAATTAAAACGATACTTACGTGATAGTAATTAATTCTTCTTTGTGTTAAATTATGCTTAAACTCATACAAACTTCTTATCTTTAATTTGCTTTTCATGTAACTGATCTATTCTATGAGTCACATTTCATAAGAGAATATACTTACATTACATTGCATTCAATAGCTCGTGTTGGTCAACTTATGTGTGATTACATGTGACTACATAAAGAAATGTATACTGATTTTCATAGAAAGGATGACTCGGTTTTTCAAAGGAAAAGATAACATATGCAATCGATATGGAAACTCTCCATTATCGTCAATATTGTCGATGTGGTGCACATGGTTTTACGTGTAGATAATGGGGATAGCCACACAAAAGAGATGTTGCAAGATGAAAAACATTTACTTTACTATCAATGGGTAAATTCCTATGCGTACACAAATGCAATCTTTCGAGGAAGGTGATTATGGAAGTAATTAAAACATGTTTGTGATGCGTGTTGACTCAGAATGCAAATGATCGATTGAATATCTATTAACTATAAAGTGCGTTTATGATATTATTAAAAGGTGTTTTTTCTACGAATAAGTAATGAATAGTTTCGTCTTAAAATAGTTAAGCAAAAAAATGGATCCTTTTGCTATGCCAATATCTGTCTAACATTTGCAATGTATGAAAACCCTCAACCAGATTTAAACGATGATTTCTCGCAGAGTAATCTTAAGTATGGGTTTTAATTGTGCAGAAGAGATAGGAATATAAGGAAGGAAGGAACAACGCATGCTGATGTTTTTCAAATAAGATGTGGTAAATAAATGTACTTTGCGAGCAACATTCGGAGAAGTGAAGAATATCGCATCTGTACTCTAAAGTAAGGCGGAGAACACACAATAGACGACTCGAAGTCACACACAAGAACTCAGCCTTTCTCAAACTTAAACGTTCAGAATTGGGTGATCCGGATACCGTTGCGGTAGCGGCGATGGTCTTCACACGGCAGGACCGGGTATCGAATCCCGTCCGGACCTCCTCCCAGAAAGCATTGACTATCCAGCTACGGGTTAAAATTAAGTCACAGAAAGCTAGCAATAGCAGGCAGGCCAAGACCTTACGAGGTTGTAGTGCCCAACAAGAAGAAAAAGAGAAGATTCTTCCAGAATTCAGAATTTCGTAGGCTATGGACTACATGGTTTTTGAGGCAATTTGAAACAGACCCCATATTTGATCGATTTCAGCGACAAGGCACAATTCGCGTCGAAGTATTAACAATTTGCCTCCACGACAATAAGATTCAATCCTGTTAGACTATTCTTTGCGAGGATTTATTCATGTTGTGGTCAGTTCCAATTAGCTGCAAATTATGTTTACTCGCAGAGTCAACATTGTAGCAACCATCAATGAGATTCAGCTCGATTTATGGACCAGAGTCATGAAAAGTTTGACTTCTAGCACACGAAAAAGCTAATTTAAGATGGGTAACAATGCGTTGCACATATATTCTAATGTAAAGCATTCTTTATCGACATCACTTTTCATTATATTATTTATATTAGCCAGCCCATGATTTGACATGAATTTTACATCACTGCTGTAGGCTATCTGCTGATACAATTAAACTGGCTAATGACAGTATTCGTTTAATAAAAAAATGAAATAAAATGACTGTTCTATTTATTTTTGCACTGTTGTTTTTAAATTAGCAATCATAAATGGTTTGTGAATCCTACAATGTAACAAGAAAAAAGAAATGAAACATAAGAAAACATTTTCCTGCTCGTGCTTATTATTTGCTGATTTCTTTTCACCGTCTACCGTACCGGGCGCCCGTTTCCGAATCCACTTTCGCTTTTCACGTCGTAAGATGTTTGCTTTCCGGGGAAATAAAATCATCTCCAGCCGTCAGCCGTGAACCCCGTTTGTGGTCGGTTTTCTCTACCGGAAAGCACCGCGGGCGACGTTTAAACAATAGAAAGACCCGGGCATACCGAAAAACGGGAAGACTCCCGGCAAGATGGCATTTCAAAATTGTATAAATTAAACATGTGAATGGCATTGGTTTTGACAAGTGTCGGATTCTATTTGCTTTGGCGTCTCTCCACGCGCTCGCTCGCTCACCTTCCTTCATCTCCAAAAACACAACAACATAAACCACAAACGTCTTACGGCTTGGGGACGACTAGCGGACCAGGCACGATGCGTCTGCAAGCTTCTTGAGGACATCCTTCGTTTCTACCTTGGCGTTTACGTCGAAGTTGCCAGCGCGCGTGGGTAGTGCTGCGGAATGGGTAATTTATGAAAAGTTGGCCGTATGTCCTTTGCTGTAAAACGTACATTGCCTTCAACGTTGACGATGACATCGAGCTGGTTGTGTTTTTCTTTTTCGGGTTCGCCTTCTTTCTTTGCTTCTCCACAATCTCACCGAGCACGCCTGCAGGGTTGGGAAGTTAGGAAGAGAGGTTGCAAAAGTAAGACAAAGGACATCATCACCGTCATCATCGGTTTGGATTGTGTGAGTGTATGTGTGTGTGTGTGTGTGTGTGAAAATACGCGATCTAGGTACGGTTTTTCCTTTTTGCAAGCCGGTTTTTTGTTGCCCCCAAGGCGCGACGTGTCGTTTGTCGCGGGCGCGTAAAAACCATTCTTATGCAAATACGGTCGCACACACACAGCGCAGCTAATAAGACGCTGCCGTGATTTGGGGCGGGCGTTTGTTTTGAATAATTTTTCCGGTGCACATTTCATTCCCGGGCGCGCCTGTTTATGATACGCCCCGGCAATTGGCGGTGGTTCGGCACGTCGACAACAGGTTACACTATGGGCTCGTTTGGGATGAGCTGTTTGAAAATGAGACGATTTAGACTGTGTTTTGAAGTACAGAAATGGTGTTCTTACGGTGTTTACGTCTGGGATTTTATGAAATTGTATTTTAAATTATTTGTTTGGGCATATATTTTGTTAAATTAATTTCTGAAGAAATTTTAGCTATTATTAGCTATGTAGTTAACTGTTTTTGAAGTTAAGAGTTTGTTTTTAAAGGTCCTTGAATATCCTGGTCTTTCCGGAAGACTCATCAATACTCAATCCGTGACTATTTGTTGTACTCTCAAACATTTCCTTATACCATAATTGTATTTATAAGAGAGGACTTCACAAGCTCACCACCATTTCCATTTCTGATATCCACTTGTGGTTAGGCAGTGGCTTAAAATGAAAAGCTACAGTTAATCGTGATCTCGAGGAGATCATGCAATAATCTAGACAGAAAAATAGTCAGGTGATAACATCCTACATTCTTCTTCTGGGGTAACCTCCAAAGGTAATGGCCTGACTAATTTTAACTCATAAAAGTACTCTCAGCTTTGCTTACGGCGAGACTGACACAAGTACTACATTGACAATTGGACGATTAGTCCTTAAAATTAGTACAAAAATGAGCTAAAAATATTAAAGCTATATCAGCTTCATTCTAACAGTAATGGCCAAAACAGTTGAGAAACTGTGTTCGAAACTATATTTGTAATTTCTAGATGATCAGTTAGACATTGCTGGTCAAAAGTCTGAGTTGAATCTAACGAAGTTGGCGATGTTAAGCGACTTCTTGATAACTTCTTCTTCTTCTTCCTTGGCACTGCAACCTCGTGAGGTCTTGGCCTGCCAGCTATTGCTAGCTTTCTGTGACTAAGTTTTACCCGTAGCTAGATAGTCAATCCTGCGTACGGGGAGGCGGTCCGCCGGGATTCGAACCCCGGTCCTGCCGTGTAAAGGCCGGCGCCGCCATCGAATATACCACCGGCCCACCCCCTTTTATAACTTGTCATTCGAAAAGAGGAAAACATCTAATAAGAGCTCTGAGGGTTGACCAGCAGTGTTGAGTGAGAGAAATATGAGAAGTACTGTCCAAGAAGTACGAGAGATTTTTCTTCTTCTTCGTTGGGACTACAACCTCTGTAGGTCTTGGCCTGCTATTTCTAGGTTTATATGACTTGGTTTTATCCGTAGTTGGATAGTCAGTCCTGCGTACAGAGAGGCGGTCCGGACCGTATCCGATATCCGTTCCTGCCGTACGAAGATCATCGCCACTACCGCCTCGATACCGTACGAGAGTTTATCGTTGTGCAAATTGCTTCCTAATTGTCAGATTATTCATTAAAGTGGTGAAGAATATCCTGGATATGATAGATAGGTAATAAAAATGTCTATCCATTTGAGTGCCTTTTCTGACAACAGCAATGAGAAACTGATGAAAAACCTCAAACTTATCTTATCCTAAAATCCCAGAATAAACTGAAAGAGTCTCTAGGAGTCCCTAGAGAGCCTAGGAAAGAATTGTATTATTTTTAAAGAAGGCATTTTGTATGGATAGTATTTTTTTATCACCTTCCAAAATTGAGCAATTTATTAAAGCAATCTTTAAAGTTAAATAGAACTAAAACCTGGCCATTTTAATCATAATGGAATTAATTAATTAATAAAAGATACCTTATAACTGATAACTTCAGTTGGTATTCGTAAGCGAAATGCAACAAGGAACACTGTAAAAACTCAACAGATTTCATTCCGATTTTGTCCGATTTGTGACAGTAATTGTTGTGTTTGTTTAAACCTATTCTTTAATAGCTTACAAGGCGAATAAAAAAGGCCCACCTGCAGCTTCTTGTACTCAGCTGAACTTACTGCCCTGGTACAATTCTTTGTCCTTTCAAAGCGCAGCAATGTATCGTAGTGCAGTTATTAGTAATATTTATTTTATTAAAACAATTGTACCCCCGGGCAAGACAAGCAATTCTACCCAGAAACCGGGCTCGTGTCGAAGTGTTGTCGAGAGACGGCACCACGCACGACGATAGCTTCCCATTGACTTGTGTTTTAGCGCGGAAGTTCGCGATGTGAATGGATTCCAAAATGAATATGAAACTGCGCGAAAGATACGGTACGCTTCGTCTGTTTCACACTCAGACAGCATGCTTCCCTGCGTACGGTGCAGCAGCCTTGTTGGTGGTAAAGATTCTTTGGCAAGTGAAGGGTAAGCGCCATCGTACCGCCGGTAACGGTGAAGACACTGGTGGCGAATGTACATTCAATTAAAATGCAGCACCAACGCTCTGCTGCCGACACTCGCCGGCTGGAGCACCTGAAAGAATGCTATCGGATGGAGATTGCAGATTTATGAGCGGAATTCGCAATGTCGTGGTGTGATTCTTCTTCCCGCAGTAAGGAATCGGGACTGAGAAACGAAACCGAAGATAGTGAAATCTTCGGGAGTTAAGTGAAAAAGAAGGGAATTAAAATGTGTGAAAGTTTTTAAAACAGGCGCGTTCGTTTTTTCTTCGTGCCGGAAATGAACGGCAGAAACGCGTATCCGCGAGTGCGAGAGTTGGTAGGAGCCGTTAATTGGGATGATTTGTGGCACGGCAGCCAGTCTGGGACGTGCGCGTCTGGTGGGTAAGTTATTTTTTGGCTGTTTTAATTTAATTCGCACTGTGTGTAAGCTGTAATAACATTGTCTGCTTTCGTGGTGTGGTTTTTGGCTGATGTGTATGAATGCAAAATGCGCCCAAATTCGTATTGCATTCAGCAGTGAATAATTCCATGCAAAAGTGGATGACATATTTGTGATTTTCAATGTAAAATTCTTTGAATGTGGTGCAAAGAAAGCTAAGCAGTACATTCAATCGGATTTGATATGGTGATCAAATTCCACCGTTTTATGTTTGTGGGATTATTAGCATGGAAAATTGCATCCGTTGGCACAAAAGCTTCGTTTGATCAAAATGTTTTTCGTCACCAAACCGGGAACACAATCATTCCAGAGAGTTTTGTGGAACTCTATTTTAGCGCGATGTTTGATAATAAATGTGTACACCAATCAAGTGGAAGCTTTGTTTGATATGTTTTGAAAATTGGTGGTTTTTGTCCAGCGTGTGGGATGCATTCAAATGTGATTCTATTTGAAGAATAATTTGTGGTTTTTTATACTATGTTGAGGTTATCCAGTACGTAGCTAATGAATTAAAAATAACAATTATTGGCTTTGAATTAAAAAAAAAAGGGAAGCATGTTATTTTACGGGAGAATTTTAATAAAGCTAATTGAATTTGAGAGGTGGGTTTATCTTTTAATTAAGCTTCATTCAAATGAATTTATATCAACTTCAATAAAAAAAATACTCAAAGAGTTGTATGAATTCATTATGGGTGAAATTTAACACAATTCTTGTTAATTTTTCTTTAAATCATTATGGTTTTAACACCTTTCCTAACTTAAAATCGAAAGCTAATTTTCCTGGGAGAAAAATGCTTCTGTTAGTTTATTTTATTAATATATTTTAATTATTACGGCCATGCCGTATTGTTGCTTTTGTTAGTTATATATTTTATTTACATTTTATTCTCCTTCAGTTATCCAGCCATCGTAAGCCTACATAACAAGATTTTCAACGCATCATTTTAACATATTATTTTACAAACGCGCTAAAATAATAAATTAATAAGCAACATTCAAATAAAAATCATCAAATTAAGCTATGTAAAAAAGTACGTATACTTTCTAAACTTAAACAGAATCCGTCATTGTTATCTAGAGAGCTGTAGACTTGTACCATTTTCAACAAAAGGGCCATTTCCGCCGAAATGAGTCGTTCTGAAGTCTGTGCTTTAAATATACCTTAGGTCTTATTATCCAACTAGATGCCTGAATGTTGATCTTCTCCAAAATCTACGTGGCGTCAATATTACCACTGATCAATTTATATAAAAATATGCTCTGCGCCGCCATTCTTCTATGTTTGAGCGGTTCTAGTCCAAATAATAGACATCTAGTATGATATGACAGACACAAAGAGACACTGGACCATGGAAGACGATAAAACATAATACGTGTAACCTTACGCTGAATGGATTCTATCCTGTTAATAATATATTGTTGCGTAGGAGTCCATATGACACTTGCAAATTCTACGATTGGTCTGACAATTGCACAGTACAGGGATTGCACACTGAATGGATCTTTGAAATCTTTGGAATAGATATCATCTGTTCGTAGTGGTCTGTAAGTGTCCGTCTGCTGTCTAAGAGGACGCCTAATCAGAGTAATCAGCTATTATGTAATGAAATTCAATCGGAGCTCTTTTCTTGAAAACGTTATTACTGTACATTTTATAATGTTGAAATGAAATTACTTTGGCACCAAGGGTTGAATTGAGTTAAACGATTTTTGATTCTTCGGCAATCCCCATGCCAGAAAATGGTAAGAATTTCTAGGGTACCTTACAGAGACTTTGATTTGTTTGACTTAATTCATTTCTTTTATTGTTTTTTTTGGAAATACCAAATAACGATATACAGCTCATGCTGTTGATATTTTCAATCGTTGTATCTAATCTATAGTTGTCTCATTTAATCTAACATGAACTTTGTTCTTTTTGCGGCATACTGTTTAATTTTACATTGATTTTTGGATTGCGATTAATTTGCTTGATTCTTATTTAATTTAATTTATAGTATGACTTGTCATCACTGTAGGTGATGACGAAGTACAAATTCATGAGATTTACAAGGCATTTCCTCCTTGTAATTTACCTTATCCCGGGCATGCTCGGTTAAAGATGAGTGGAGGAGAGGTAATTTTCTTGATTCTACTGTATATATTTTATTTTACTCACCCCAAAAGCTCAAATTATGGTTATGACCAGGTGACAGTTGGTTTGTTAATAATTTAAATAATGAAATAGTAAAACAAAAGTCACTAATTGACACACAGAATAAACATAAACACAGTCCTAATCGTTAGTTTTTCATTAGAATACTATTAATTCGCCACACTGTAACAAAAAACGAAAATATTTTCGTAACTTTTTTACCCATCAGAACCATCGATGACGAAGATTAATTTAAAATTAATTACGTCCCAGAAAAGAAAACAAAAAAAAAATCGTTAAACCTCAAACCCTTAAAAAACAACTTCCCCAGTGTCAATGCTGGCACGTGCTTGCTAGTCATCTTAGACTGCAAGGGAATAGGTGTGAGAATAAACGCAACCGAGACATGAACGCATTCGCCGGTGTAGAGAGCTTAAAAATAAATCCTTCCAGAGTGTCACTGGAGAGCACGAGAGCACACGTTGTTGGCACGCACGCACGAAAATCCCTTCTCCGTCACACATGTTTACACAGCATAATTTAGTGGCTCATTTGAGAGGGAAACGCAGCTCCACTGCGGCCCAAACCATCCGTAAGCCAAAGGAAAGGAAACATAATTATTCTAATTAATTACACTTATCGTGTTCATTTGTCTCGTCGAGTTGTCTTCGAGATTTCTTACAGAACCGTTCGACGGTTCGTTCGGGAGGTGAGCGCTGTTGTCGAGAGTTTGGCTTTACCTTATTTTTTAACGGTTGGTGTACTGGTTGGCCTGATCCCGAATACAAACCCCCCCCCCCTTCTTCAGTCTTGAGTCAGCGCGAGAAAATGGTTTGTTTTCCGGTTTTTGGGAGAAAGTTCGGTAAACACGCTGCGGCGTAGCGATAGAGATTAGGGCAGGATAATTTTTCTTCTGGATAACTGGTGGTGCAGGAACCTGACAATCGTGTGTGTGTATGTTTGTGTGTTGGGTGGAAAAACGAAGGAATGAAAATGATGCAGATAATTTACTGTGGACGATGGTGTTGGAGTGTTGTACATAGTTTTGGTGTTTTGGTGTAACGGATGGGGTTTAGCTTGTGTGACACGTTTTCAAACAGCTTTACACCGTTGTGTATATTGTGTTGTTAATAGTGAATCAGAAAGAAAACTGCGGCTGGGATTTGTTCAATAAATCAATTATAATTTCGATTTTTGTTCAATAATAAAATTTTCATTTTCAAGAAATATTTATATTATCTTTAAAGACAAAACATGGAATAATTTTCAAACAAATTGAAAAACTAAAAATCTAATCTAGTTAGTGTCCAAATATTACAGAATTATCAATGTTTTGGGGCCAGTTATGACCAAGGTAGCAGCGCCGGTCTTCACACGTAAGAAAGCGCCATCACATCTCATTCGGACTCGTTGTAAATAAGTTTAGGAAGCCATTAAATGGTCAACATGTCCTTGAAGTCTTGTTTTTTAATTTATTTTCAATATTACGGCTGGAAGTGACCTAGAAGACTTAAAGCGAACCATTAAATAGTTATCCAAGAAGAAGAAGACTTAAACAGTCGAGAATCTACAATAGAATTTTGGTTTAGTGTAATGAGTTTTATCCAGGAGCAAAAATGTTGGAAATGGTGAGACATTCCCTGATGGTGGATTATAGTAGAATGGAATTTCACATCATCTTCTCACCCCTGGATATAATCGAAAAAAAAACTTGTGGTCTAGGTATATAAGGATAAGTGTCCTTCTAGGATTCGGATAAGATCGACAATACTATCTTAATCCCACCGTCCATGGCTGAGGATTAGCCGGGCAAGTGACAATCACTCAAAAAGAGTTGACTGTCGTTGACAAAAAGAGATTGAAGAGACTCTTAGCAGACCTCAACAACAAAAAAAAGATATAAATCTTCATTCAGAGGTCCTTATCTGAAGAAATAGATCATCAAAACTCAGCAAGAGCTACGCTAAAGACTTATACAGCCCAATAGCTAAACTGACAAGTGTTATCTAAGTGAAAGATACTTACTTTCTTATCTCGTGCTTTAGTCATTTCGCATGTAGTTCGCCTTGGCCTGCTGCAGAAGTCCTCGATACTGCGCACGGTCTAACGCCAACATCTTCTTATCAAATATCCTTGCTTTTATAGTGGACGTATCAATGCCATCACTGCACCTCAGCTTGAACGTACCACGCTTCCTCTGTCAATTTCGATTTCAAAAAAGACTTTACAGGTTGGGTCGCCTGGTACCAATCTCATGACATGACCAGCCTACTGAAGTCTGGCAAATCAAATTCGCTGTATGATGGTGAGATCGTAGAGTTTGTCAATCGATATCGGCTCGCCAGCAACCAAATAATTATCTACAACAAGTAGTTTGTACAATTTTGCATTCGACGAATGATATAAAATACTTTATTTTTGTATCATACTTTATGAGAAGAAATTCAAAAGACCTCCAACCGAATCCAGGTGTCAGTGTAACTACATCGTTTGTTAAGCTTTTCACCAAAAAATAGTTACAAAAGCTATTAGTAACTTTTCTTTGGCTACAATTTAAAAATAACGAGGGAGCAAAAATCAGCTTCTAACTATTTCCATCACTGTGCTAACTCGGCACGCTCTACTGGCATCTAATCCACTAAGATATAGGGACAGTTTCTAAGACCACAGTGTTGCTACATATCAACCCGTCAGCTCCGAAAACTTACTAAACTGCAAACTATCTCCGACACGCTGCCACCAGTTCGTTTGGTTTGGGATTTGTGTAAACTGTCAATAATTTACAGCAAATGGCCGTACCGTGGACGATGACGACGAGAGACGAGTGGCGCTGTGGAAACTGCCGTCTTGCAACGTCCGCTTAACAAACCGAAAGCATAACAGTTGTGTTAGTGGATGAGACGGGGGAACATAGGAAGTGAACCAATGTTTTGTCACTTTTAGATATTTCAAACAAAATTGTATGCGTTTTCTACCGTACAACGCGTGGTCGGGCGTGACATACGGAATTCATAACAAAACAGGTTCGTGAAACGAGTTGGGCTTTGGTGAAATCAAAACAAACTTTAATAGCTAGAAACGCAGTCTGGAGTAGAATCTATCATCGAGTCGTGTCACAAGCCGTGGAATATTAGCTCTCGCAAGAAATGCTTATTAAAAATCTATCTTTCGTTGTAGAAAGGTAATATCAAACCATCCATCCTTATCCATTACCGTGTTCTAAATGTTTTGTTTCTTTTGAATTTTCCAATGTTTTTTACTCACTCTCTCTCTCGCTCGCTTTATTACATTTTCATTAGAATGCAAGAAAATATGGTGCTACGTGAAAAGTGAAACAACCGGCAAGAAATCTCTTCAGGGAACTCATCAGCTGAGGAAAAATGACCCGGAGTGGCGTTGCTCCCACAGCCGACCCGTACCACGCGGTGTAATCTTCCTCAAATTAGGAAATCATTTATTACACACCATCCTCCGATCCGGAAAGCACCCCTGAAGAGGGTAAGCGGGGCAATGGTAGCAGTATCCGTAACATCCCACAGTGATCAATTTCCCACGAAGGTCTAATGTCCTCCCCGTAACGTCTGTCGATTGAAGCTGCAGCAAGAAATGTAATGCCGTCTTCCACTTCATTTGAAAACACGCGCCTCAACACACGAGGGGCGACAATACGAGCATTAACCACCACCACCACCCACCACCCAATACCCCCGTGAGGAACTGAGCATTTTCCCCCTCGAAGGAAAATAAAGTGGGAAAAAAACACTCCCGCGCGCAATTACAGTCATTTTTTCTCGTTACATGAATCTTCAGCTCGATCGAGTAACGACGCTTCAGCCTATGCGTTAGGAGGCGTCAGGGGACATATGTACGTGTGTAACGGGGAGGAAAAAAAAACGCAGAGCGTAAGAAAACAACCTTACGAACTCGAAACGGTACTGGCAGCTTACGCATTCCTGTGGGAGGGCGGAAAAAAAATCGGTGACGGTGCCAGTTCGGTTTGCACGACAGTATATCGTGGAATGCGCCAGACTGTTATTATGGAAATAATCCCGAAATTATTAAATACGAGCAGGGCCGAAATGTGACCCGCGCGTACTTACGCTTTCGCGATGCGAAATTGAAAGTGCGAAATAAAAACCGGAAAAAATGTGAATGTGCAATAAAAATTTGTTCAACAATATTCGCGGCCGTTTTAAGCTTTCGAAATGGTCCTATTTTTCTTGTGGCGTTCTTGTTGCTGTTCATTTTTTTTAACGGTGTTGCGGCCTTTTTTTGCATGATCAGCAAATCGCATGTACACTGTTGGAATGCTGTGAAATATGGGGAAAAAGCATCATATTTGCAATGTTAAAGTTTAAAAATGTTGAAAATTGTAGTATTGAAATCATGCATAAATACTTCAAATAGCCATTGGCTGCATATTGTTAGTATTATCGTTTAACATAGCGAAAGAAATCAAATAAATAAAGAATTATCTTCTTTGAACAAGTGTTGTTACACTTACCTTTTCTCATTCTAGAGTTTTCATGTAAATTTCGGTTTTTGTTCAAAGCATTAGAAATGTAGTTTGTTCAAATAACAGTTAAATGGTATTACAATGAAAATTCAAAACATTACATTAAGATTTTACAGATACAGATAAGAAATTAAGTAAATAAAAATAAATAAAGAAAAAAATCATCATTTATTTTGTTCTAAACCACCACATTCAGTTCGTTTTTTTTATCTTGTGCGGAATGTGTTTAAATAATTAAAAACACCTTTACATCCTAGCATTTTTTTTCACTTTATTTTTCTTGTCTTGTTTATTTGATTGTTTGTATGATTACTTTTTTCCGGACCTGGCCATATTAAATGCTTTCGTCACATTCATTCTTATTTTATTTATGTTTTTTCATCGCTTTTTTACTATCGTTTTTCGCAGGTTTTCTATGGAGATGTAAATTTGATCATTTAGCTGCACCAAAAGTTTTTTTTATATTGTGTTAAATTTTAATAGCTTTCTTATAACTTGATGATTTTCTATTTCTTTTTAATTTTAATTGTTTTGTTGTTTTAACCTGTTTATTATCTTTTGCTTCTTGTTCTTCTATAGAGAGAAATGTTTTATCATTTTATAATCTTTTCGTATCCTTGACAGTCTATTTAAATTATCTTTTTAACAGGTTTATTCCTTTAAATATTTTCTTCATATTCCTTTCGATCATATTTTGCTTAGTATCTGTTTCTAAATGTTGCTTTCTTCCTGATTAGATTTACTTGTTGTTTTATAAGTAGTTTTAAATACGGGCTTTTCTTTTTCTTTTTGATTTTTAATTGACTTTTATGTTATGGTTGAAGCTATTCTCCTTTCTTTTTATCTTATGTTACATATTGTTTATATTCTTAAGATATTCAAGAACAAATTGTATTATTCTACTATTTGTTTTATGATTACTGTTTTACTATTTGTTTTTTGTTTTATTATTTAAATTGTACAATGGTTTTTTTTTTTATACAAATCTTGAATTATTTAAAATGTTTAATTTTCCGTTTTGTTAAATTTTACACTAATACTTTCCACTGTTTTTGACTATGTGATGGTGGATTCGACCAAAGCTGTTAGCACTGGAAATCTTTACGGCTTAATCACTAAGAAGCATATCATCGTAGCATGCTTCAAAAATTTGGCCTAAAATGTGGTACATGACCGTGAACTAATGAAGACAAAAAAAAATACACAACTACAGAAGGAAAGCAAAAAAACCTCCAAACTAAGCTAGACAGAAGTAGACATTTCAAAATTGTTTTTCCTTTTCACGGCTATATAACGTATATTACTATTTGTGTCTGGGAATGAAGTTGCTCAATTTTCACTTTCACATTTATGCACATTCTTTCTACCAGCATCTTCCACGCACATACAGTATTACGCAACCTTGGTTGTACGACCGTTGCGTAGTTTTCTTTCGCTTTCGCAGCATAAGACTTTTCCCGGTTTTCGGTTATGTTTTGTTTTTTGTTTTGCTGGTGGTGGATCTCCCAACGGACTCAGGTTCGAAATTATTTGTATGGAATGATGGTCTAAAAAAACAGCAAATCCTAGCCGTAGTTTATTGGTGAACCGACGTAATAATCTTACGGCCTTGGCTGCCTGGCCGGTTGGTGCGTCGGTAGGGACGATGTAGGGTTTGCCCTTGGGAGATGCGAGTTCCGCATGCTATCGTCGATCCCTCTCGGTTTGGTAGCAATGGCGCATTTTTCTATCGTCCGTTGTGGTGGGAAATTGTGTAAATCAGGACCGTGGCTAGGACCACGTTCGCACCGTGATACGTCAACTGTTGAAGTTGTAGGGCATGTTTCCTTCGTTTTTTTTTTTATCCTGCCCGTAGCTTCCTAAGGCATTTTGTTGCAGCTGAGCCTAGGATTGCAGTGGCTCTTGTTACTTGTTTTCTTGAAGAAGGGACGGTTGTGTCTCTCTACGTTGGTGATGCTGGCAGCAGAAGGAACAAGCGTTACGCCGTGTACCACAACACAACTGGCCGCCCAGTACACAACACACACTGGCGCAGGCTTGATAACTCTATTCCAGCAATATTTATTGCTTGAATTGCACTATCGGGATTTGCGCCGAAAATGAAGCATTCCGCGGCCACCGACCAATCGTGCGCGCATGTAGGGCCGGAGAAAAAAAACGGCGTTATGCTTCAAATTGAATTTTGTGCAAATTGCGGAAGGCCAAATTGAGTTCTGCACTTGCCGGGGCACACGCTGGATAAGGCAAGGAAAGCCGAGGAACCTTATGCTGTTTGCCGGTGGGAACAAAAAAAAAAAAACATTCAACGCAGTAGGGCACGCAGCGTACGTGTGGGAACGTGTCGTTCCATTCATCGTGCCGGTGGAAGGATGCGGCAGCTTGGTTCATAAATATATCTCTATATATGCACGTGTACAATCCCGGTACGGTACGGTGAAGATAGTTTGCCTGTTGGGGGGGCAATGGCGAATGAAAAAAAAAAAAAAAACAAACCCCATAACACGTATATGCGCCGGAAGCTGTCGGCCAGAAGAGTGCCGGATTCTTAGCAGCACGTTGAACGAAGGAAACGAGGTTACTGGAACCTCGGTGCTGTAACTAGATTATGTGTGCAGAAAATTGCACTGCGAGCGTAAGATTGTGGCGCGTACGCATCGAATCGTGCAATATAAGCCGTGCTGGTGCAGGAATGTAGATGCAGCCGGAATGTGGCAATGATTGAAATTAAAATGCATTCAGCAATGGATCACATGTATGCGATTTCTTTTTGCTTGTAAGGGATAGGATACTCTTTCGACTTGGATTGAATGCAAGAAACGCATCAATGTGTTGAAGATGGAATTCGAATAAGAAAGTAGTTTGATCCGATTGACACAAGGAGTTATAAATGTAAAGGATATAGAGTTTAATTTTTGCACAGTATAAGCACACAATATGAACGTGAGAAAATAATAATGATTTATCTTACTATGTCTTAATGTAAATACTCAAATTTAAATAAAATGATAAAGAAATGAAGATAAGAATTAGTAATTAAGAAGAAATGAAGAAGAACAAGACAAGGTTTCTTGATAGATGAGACGTCCATGACGAGGCACCTTCGACTGCGTGTTGCCTTGGTTCCAGGAACGAAGCCTTGAAAGTAAAGTCACAGATAATCAGCTATTTGTTTGCTTCTTTCGAAATTTTGAAACAAATCGTTTGATGCTTTAATTGCTTAATTGTGCACGTCTAGTAGGCAGGGCCATGTTGCTAACTTTATCCAGGGAACTAGATCTATGACTGCATTCAACCAAAGAGCGCGATGTGATCTTCAACTTCTTCTGACGAGCATTTTTCTGGTGGAACATGAATCCGGTATCCTCATTACGAGCCTCAACCATCGTATCCTTCCGACTTTGACCACCGTTGAGAATATCTATTGCGTCAAACAGCTCAGCTACCTCGTGGTTTATTCTCCTTTTCCACACGCTATACTCTCACATAACGCCAAAGATAGTCCTTAGAATTCGTCGATCACAAAAATGACGAGTTCATTGGAGTCCTTATTCAGCATTCATTCCATTCATTTCTTCATTCCAGGACTCGTACCGGTAGAGGTCTACCAGACGCATCAGTAGATGATATATCGTTGATTTGGTGAGTTGTTGGAATCTTCTGTTTCGCAGGAGTTGAAGGAGCCCGTAATTTGAACGATTAGGTGACCCTGCAAATGATATTATTGGCCGCCTTGAAGTCATTGGATCTTGTGCTCCGGTATTTCTAGAATATCTGTCATAAACTAATGATTTGGTTGGTTTTCCGACGAAATCCATAGCAAGTTCACCAGTAGAGTATTCGGGTCAGTATCTTACAGGCAGTATTCATGATTGTGATGGCCAGGAAGTTAGTTCAATTCAGCCTGTCGCTCTTTTTGTACACTAGGTGCATGACACCCAGTTACCACTTGTTCGGTAGTTCTTCCTGGATCCAAAACCTTATAATCATCCAAAGCATGGCAACGGCAAGCCTTTATGGACACATCTTGAACAACTCTGCCAAAGCATTTATTTAAACTGTCTGACGGCACTGACGTATTCGTCCAAGGATTATTGTCCATGCTACATCAACCAATGGACTTGTTATAGAGATGGGTTGTTCTTATCTACCAACGATTGTCGCGTCATTATAACCGCATCCACTAATGGATCTAGTTATCGAAGTGGAAGCATTGTTTAACTGTCGTCTGAAAAGCCTTTTCTACCAAGAAGGATTCTTAGTCGAAAAATTCTCATCGTACCTAGAGACGGTTTCATCCTAAAGGTCTTATCGGGCATATCCCAATATAGCTTTTCTTCAACCTGAATCCGATATTGGTGGATGCTGAGTAACATCAGCGTTTTGTCAATACTGTTCCCTGTCATTAATTAGAGGATGCGAGATCAATTGGACGAACGGAGAACCAAGGTAGTGCGATAAGAGTATGTTGTGTTTTTATGTAATTTACGTTGTGTTAATTTATCTCGGTCATATCACATCGTTAAACTTATCAATCAAACATTTTTATTTCAAACCCCAATGTTAAATTCTGAACAAAATGATCTTCATCAAAATATAAAAAAAACTGAAAGCGAATTGTTATTGCACTTTTATTATTTATTACGCTAACGAATGCACGTTCTACATTTTTCTTCAACTCATAACTCATCCAAGCGTCGAGTAGTAATTGCACCGCGCACCATCTTAATTATTCGACCATGACAATCTTTTCGTTATTTCGCGTTCATACACCTAAGGGTACCCTTGGCAATGCCTCTTCAGGGATGCAACGTGTACTACACGTGCACACGTACTGCAACTGCAACCCGTGCGTTGTAATTTAGCGCTGACGTTGTTCCCGTACCCGAGCGAATAATGCATAGCGTTCGTCCATGTACCGGGCATTGGATTACAACGGGGGCCGTACCGCAAGAAAGACGATACAGATGGTGAGTAATTTTCGCGCACGAAGTCACCGAGCGGCAGCAACAGTGGCAGTAGTACGCCCGCTGACCGAAAGTCGGCTGTGTTCGGTCCGATGGAAAGATCATGCATGGTACGTAATATAACACATTACCCTAATCCTATTACGCGTACGTTGGACGGGACAAAACCTGGAAATGGCTTGGGAAACGGGCTCGTCCGGATGCAGACGAATCGTGTCCACCCGTGGATGTGCGCTGATGAGTGTGTATTGAGTGACAGGATATTCTGTACTGAAAAATGTGCATCTCCTCACGAGCATGGTCTGTCTTTGGTGGTATCGTGTGAGGAATGGTTTTGATTATTTGTTTCACGGTTGCTGTCAGCCGCTGGTGACCGATGGGAGTGTCCTTTTCGTGTGTGTGTGTTGTGTTATGTTTTTCCTTCATTGCCTTTTGGGATGTGTAGTGGCATAGGTGATTCTTGCATACTGATAGCAATGCATCTTTCTATGGGGTTTTCGATGTTTTAACATTCTGTTATTAAATAATGTATTGTGAAGCCTAAACCTCTCCTTTATTTCTTGGCGAAAATAGTTTGATATTTAAACAAATACGAATATAGGTCACACAGGACATATCGTTTATAAAACTATCGATTTTACTTATTTGATTGACTCCATACCATGCAAATAATAGACCCCAGATACGTGATCCAAAACCCTTTTTATCAACAATATTCCAACGCTGACGCTTGATTTGAAAGCTCGTTACAGAAATAACCGGAACCTCACACTGGACCGTAACCGTATATCGGGCCATAAATAACGATCATGAAAGTATGAAATGATTTAATTAATTTTACGTCCAACCAGGACAAGGCCAAACTCATTTTTCACTCCCACTTTCCATCCTTCGAGTCCGAGTGACAATTGGCGAGACAACGGTTCTTCCGGTCTTCGGTGAAGTCTTGCAGTACTGCCCAAACGGGCAGCAAACTTTGTACGGAATGTGTCCCAGAGCTTGGACTTTCCTTTTCTGGGTTTCACTGGCTGCACTGCAAAGAACTGTATGTGTATTCTTTCCATGGTACGTTCTTTGGTACGATATGAGACACAGTGGATGGGAGTTCCTGTGTTTGGTGTAGTTTCTATCAAGAAGAATCCTGCTGGTGGACAAGAATGTTACCAATTAGCTGGGGACACTCGAGAGAGATTGTACGGTACAGATCAGTCCCTATGGGAGCATCAGCACTGGGGGTGCTAATTTTATTAGTACGTTCCCTAGTACGTGGCCACCTCCATGCGGATGGTGGGTGTTCATTTCATTACAATTTTTGATCCTTTAGACCATCGTTGCGGGACGGCAATTCTTCACTTATTGTGATTTGGAAATATTTCGTACATCCTTTGTTTTGAGGCGGGTCTTGAAATTCTGGAACTTTCAATTCGATATTCTGCGTGTTTCTGCACTCCTGGAAGCAATAAATCATAGAGAATGCTCGATAAAACTCCACCGGGAGCATCATCGAACCACGCACAAGGGAATGATCGATATCCAATTGGGTGGTTGAGTTGGGAGAAAACAACCCAGCAAGTTCATTTATTGCCCAAAGGTTTAGCTTTAAGCCCGCCCAATGTGAGCCCAGGAAGGTTTGTAAGCTGGGGAGACAACTTCGGACCGGGACAACTTCAATAAAATATAGAATATGTCAATTTTTACACAAAACACATGTCTCGCTACGGTTAGCCACCAACTTGCTCCCAAACATTACAGCACGTGTATGGTTCCCCGTTCCCCACTCTAGCTCGCTATGAATAAAAGCAGGAAAATGCTTCGCTCGGCAAGGGTATCCGTATAAAATAAAAGGATTTAATTTATGGGCATGTGAAAATTGAAAGCAAACCCGAACGGATCGTGCCGAAGCGGTGATTTAAATCAAGCCATCGATCCAAATTTGTTTTTCTCCAACTCCCAAATACGCACACCATAAGCAAACAATCACACACACACACACGCGCACAGCCCCATATTGCTGAGCTGAGCACACAACTGTTTCCTCGACCTGGGTGATATGAATGCGAAAGCGGGGAGTACATTTGGACACATATTTGAAATCCATTAGAAATTCTTGTCTCGTAGCATGAGAAGCCGCATCGTTGTGTTTCAACTCTCGAGTGTAGTGGTGTTTGAAGGACTCCGTACGACGATCCACATTTCCGTGAGAGTACGGGAGTGAGAATTTCCGCTGAATGAAGCCAATAATTTTTGCTGACTTTTCGTTTTTCATGTTCCCCATGCTCGGCGAATAGAATGGGATCGATCCACTTGTTGTATCAACTTTAACATACGCACCCGGCGTTCTTCGGGTTTTCAAGTTTGGTAGGCGGAAGTACACCGTTTACACTGTCCAATCTTGTGCCTTGTGTCGTTGTTTGCATCACCGGCCTGGGAAAGAGGGGAAAGACGCACAGCACAAGGCGTCAGTGGTTGTGCTGGTGGCTGATTGAAAACCACACCGAAGCTATTAGAGCCCATTCGAGGTAGTCGTGTTTGGTATCGCTCGGATGGATCATCTGGGTTGGCTAGTAGTAGTTTCACGGCTTTTCCACCGTAGTTCGTTTTCCCGGGACCGTAAAACAGCTTTAGTTAACTCTCAGCGTCTATGGTGTGTTCTTTCTTCGACTAGGTCAACCTCATTTGGCTAGTGGTAGGGTGGGGGGAGAACTTTTCCTTTGCTGGTGTTGTAGCTATCACTGGAGTCCCCGGGTATGATCATCAATTTCAAACCAAGCTCCATGTTTCTGGTCTCGGGCAAGAGCACTGACCAAACTGGATAGATGTCTTTTCGCTGAATTTGGAGGGTTTACTCTTGTTGCGAAGGATATATACGAGCGCGTCCCCCGGAATGGTAGAAGATGGAAGAGGGTGTCAGTGAGAAGGTTTCACAATGATTCTGGTAATGTTTCTTCAAACTACGAGTGTATGGTTTCTTTCACCAAAAGTGTACAGTTATGTGCAAAGCAAGAGCATACAGAGAGTGTATTTTCGATTTGTATTAGTACAAAACTTCTCAAAATTTTAATTAATTAGTGTTAAAAATGTCAAAACATACAGTATTACTAGGGTTAGAAAGTTGCCAGTCTTTGTCTTTTGTTAAGAATGGTTTCGTCATCAAAATTCTTAGTTCAGTCTTTAGCCAGGGTAATATTCGTGCGAGGATAACATGTCCCGAGAGTATTTAACTTAATTTCAGATCATTCGTTCGAGTCTCTGTTGCGTTCGTATTAGGAGCGATCTGTTTTGATCTGATGTCTATCTTGATTTACGTTAGTGTAATTTCACCTTTAAATCATTATGTTTTCAATTACGGTATAGTTCGCCGCAACACGAAAATAACGTTTCTAACACCTTAGATAAAAAATGGGTATAAAAGAATGATCCATGATCAATGACAGTAAATATAATCCAAAATAATACTTTGAAAATAGAACAATGTACGAAAGGAACGATAATTATAAGATAGATTCAAGAGTAAGCGGATGGTAAAGCTCGTGAGTTACAAGCATACGACAATTATACATCCTAAGTGACGCTGACAGGATAAGCAATAAAGGCTTGTAGAGCGAACAGCGAATTGTATACTTTTAGGCGTATATGAAATAGAACAGGATACTTAGCCTAGGAATCGCTACAGAAGCATGCGCCACAAAAATGTACACCCATAGGCAATAAAAACAAAGTCAGGGTAGATGTTCCCTGAGATACTAAACGACCTTTCTTATTCAAACCCTACTCCGGGCGCAATACCGAGAATATTCTTTGAAGTCCCAGTATTACGTACATTTGTTGAAGGGTTTGTGGAGTAATAATACAATATCATGTGTTTTTAACAATGACAAAGAATCATTTTATTTGTATCTCTTTCATTTTTATTTCAATTATAGATCCATCATAAAGTGTCTTTAAGATAACTGGTATGAATTATTGGTAGGAAGATGAGTGATTTTGTTTTGGGGGGAACGTGTAAATTGATCTCTATTTCAAACATAAATTTTCAAAATCAAAAATTCTAAATTGCTCAGATTGCTCCAACAACACCAACACAAACGCTTCAATTCATATTCAAAGTGCTTTTTAAAAACGCATCGAAAGCACCTTTTTTCCTTCCCCATTGAATGCTATCGCCTGTTCGATATTTAAATGTGCCCTCACCGACAACAGTACATGGCATAAATAATTCAAGCACTATAATATACATGTGTCCCCTTCGTCCTTTTTTGTACACCACACTGTACGGTGAGTACGAAACTTGTCTCCAGCGGCAGCCATGTCCATCTGTGGGGTCCAAAGCTTTGCCAGGAATTTATAGCTCCACTCAGTCTACACTACACGGGCACAGTCGGTATTCAGCATTCATTGAGTAGTAGTGAAAAGGGGAGAGCAAAAAAACAGAAACAGGGAAGAAGTCGGGAATACTTTTCCCTAACCCGCAACACAACATAAAGCAAAAGAAAACGAGGTAAAAGCGAGGGAAAATTCCGAGCAAAACCGACACTTCAAGCAACGATTTCAACGCCCGTACAAGCGGCCGGGTCGGGTGATACCGTCGGACGGTATCAACCTTCCCCGGCACGTCTAAAACCCGGGCGAGTGTTTTGTATCTGTTTAGTTACTTTTTAGAAACTGGAGTGAAATTAAAATAGCTTTCAACGTTGTGACCAGAATGCGAAATTAGAACATTTATCACAGTTAATGCACACACACACACACACACGCATCGTAGTGTGCCACACACGTGTTCGATGTTGTTTGTGTTTTTTTTTATCCGGGAGTCACGCCGGAGAAAGATCCTTGGAAGCAGTGGCAGGATTGAAGAAGTTGCTTGTGGATAAGATACGAGCGAAAAAGTCTTACTCTGTCGTGTCGTGAGTTGGCAAAGCTTCTTATTACGCTGTTGCTTTCACACGATTTAGGCGAAACGTCCCAGTTTTGGTGCAACTGACGGGCGGCTGGGCGGTCCTTTGGCGATTGGAAATATAAGCGCAATCGAGTGTATATTTTGCTGCCCCGCCAGTGTTTCTGTGGTGGTTTGGCCGACGGACGGACGAGTGTTTGTTTGCCCGGTGGCATAAGCAATTTCGGGAGTGCGCTGTTTGCAATCGACAGGAAATGGCTAACGACGGCCGTCGTTGTGTGTATGTGTGGAGTCAAAGTCTTTGCAACCAGACCAACCCGGGACAGAGAAATAGCTGATTTTTCATAAACTTACACCACCGGGTTACAACATTTATGATGGTTTCGGTTTTGTATGGGCGTTGCTCGGGTTTCGGGTCGGAACTGTTTTGGCATATGTTGGAGAAGTTGCCGTGTAATGTGTAAAGCTGGGAGACACATCGATCGGACGATCGTCGGGGATAGCTCGGGGACCCCGTGCGGAAGCGTACAAAATGTGAACAAAAGTTTTCAAATAAATATTAAATTTATGTTTTAAGTTTAATACTTTTGGCACCGTTTCCATGGGAGAGTAGATAATGGGATGGAAGGGGGTTTTGTTTTTGGCGGTGTTGTGGGAGTTTGTTTTATCCGGAATCGGTACGGGTACCGGTGTTCCGGGAATAGTAACTTGTCTTTTGGGGTTGTAGTTTTCAAGTGGCAGAACGTTGAGTGTTGCGAAGATCCAGTAAGGAGTGAACCTTGGGAGAAAGTTAGCTTGGATGTTGCTTAAAAGTTGGTGTTTGTTTATGCCTTTTTGTAGTAGATACCGTGATGTGTATGGTGTAGTTTTGAAAATGACCCATATTTGGATTAATGTGAACGAAAGAAGAAGTAGAAAAAGCGAGGAGGAGTTTATATTTCAACAACTAAGTTCACTGACAGTAACATCGTTTGAATCATGGTTTAGATAAAATCATACAAACAATTTATGGTTCACAATTTACTTTCTTTAAGGATTTTTTTTTTATGTAATAACTCTTCAATTTCTTAAATTTTTACTGATTTTGATACTTAATTAGGTTAAAATGTAAATATGCTCTAGACAACAACATCATAAATACGATACACCTCTTAAGGTAAACACTAGAAGTATGCAAAATCAGTAACAATAAATTAAATAGAGCAAAAATATAAATGTTTAAGAAATAGTATTTAATTAACAAAATGAGACATCCAGCTTTCATACTGGGAGATAAATAACTTAAAATAAGATATAAAACAAATACTCAAAGCTTTGAAATTCTATGCTGAAATATGAAATAAAATGCTCAAAACTATTGTTTATCAACATACCAATACAAATTTAATAGGAATTTAATTTTCATAGTATTTGAAAACTACTCCCAAAATATATTTTAATTTAAAAAAAAAACACCATTACTAACAACATCGTTAAAACATTATTGTATAATTTTTGAATAAATATTTTAATTTTTAATTCAATATTTGTGACAAAAATTCTTTTAGCGACAGCAAGTCATGCGATATAGAAATTGCTTAGAATTAATTTGGTAAAGATTTTAAAGAAATTGATAATTTTGTTGTGGAAGAAAATGTGTGAAAATCTTAATCTGTTTTTTAATATGTTTATTTATAAAAATATTGTAAAACCTTACCACTGTACCGTTTGGACATTATTGGATACCTCTATTACAGAGCGCAGGTGTAACAATTTCACACACGTTCTATGCCAAAAGCCGTTACCAACAAGAAAGCACAACAATTTATTGAGACGCTCGTGAACTCGTACCGGTGGTGAGCTTTTATTATCCCCGTGTGACTATTTGTCTATCGGTACCGTACGAGTTTTTCGATTCTACTTTATCTCACCTGACTGTGTCTGCAATGCTGACAGGTAGCGTGAAAGGATGTGTGTGTGTGTCTGAAACTAATCTTTCACCGTATGTCCTATAAGTATGATTCAATGTAGCGTCCGTACAGCAAACCCCATACACACTAAGGTCAGATGTGACGTTACTACTGTACGGTACAAACATATTGGTAGGGCGTAGAAGACTTGACTGGAAATAGTTTGCTACCCGTTCGAGAATTCTTCGTCAATCGGACGCCCCAAACTTTCGCCACCATGTGTACGCACACACCCAACAAGACATACGGCGCACAGGACGACCCAAAAGTCCGGTGGGTCGGGAAGATAAGAAGATTGAAAACTTATTTCAGGTATTTACGGATTCCGCCATAGGAATTATTATTTCCAGGGGTGTACCATCGGTATCGGGCATCTCGTTTTGGACGATATTTTGTACGGAGGTAGCGGTGTAGCACCGTGTGCCTACTCACCACTCCACATCGACACGATGTACTTTCTCGGTTATCCTTTGCGTAGTGCTGTGTATTTCGATAGGGTGGGATCTGTCCTCAAAGGTACAGACTTTATTTGGCAGTTAGACGCTCCTGGGATGCATTTTCGACACCCGCCCAGCTTTTCCCGGTAACATGTAACAACCACACGCTTGGGTTTTGGTATTTCGCTTCGCATGCCAGACTGTTTGAACACGATCCAAAAATTGCTTGGCAGCATCATCACACACCCAACCGACAACGTCCGGACAACGATCGTACGGTATGGAGTGCATTTCGTCAAACGGTCGTCTGGGGGACTTCTGGAGAAGGGAAAAAACTGGAACTAAATTCTTCCCGGTTTTTGCCGTGTGGCATTGCATAGTTCGGATACAGTTCCAGAAGGGGTTTGGGATCGTGTAAATGGTTTGCTATTCGAATTGCTATTCGAAGGAACTAAATTTAAATTAAAACAGTGCAAATTCCTGTAAGTGATTGCTATCAGCGCACGCCTGTTTTGGGAAATTCAGTCGGTCATGAATAATGCTTCGGAATGAGTTTTGATTTTATAAATCACAGAGCACAGTGTGTTCGGTTTGGATTCGAGGGTTGAGAGCCATTGGAGCGAAACAGTGAGTAAAATTCCGTTTTAAAATGAAGCGACATTGTAAGAATTTTTGGAGTTCGTATATTTGAGTTCAATCACTCTACAACTTGATAAATGTTTTACACATCAGAATCACACTTTATCTTTATCACCACAAACTAAACGATTTATCTGCGTGGAAAGCTTCTTCTAGCGAAGACTTCTATATGCAATTCACATCAATTTATAGACCACAATACCAACAAAACTCACATCGAGTCTAACCCTTACGATAGCCATAACTTGTCATGCTAAATCGAATGATGAGTGTATTACTGTGCGGTGTATGCGACTCAACCTCCGACTCACCATTAGACTGCACCATCGCACATAAGCAACTTAACAAACCAATACCCGTTGGAGTCATTTTTCAGGTTCCATGTCAATTTAAAAATTCGTGGAATTTCTTCGCTCGTGCATGCATCGATCGCGCTGCGAGTGGGATGGTGCATTCCTTTGCGCGAAAGTGAATCGAACGCGAAATGCAGACAGGCGGAAAGCATCAACGAAAGCGTGGCGCGGCACCGATGACCTCCGGGGGCGTTCATCTGGCTACAGTTTTCGGGCCAGCCGAAGCACAGTGCTTCTTTGCTCGTGCACTTTTCGATCGATGCACACGGCGGACAGTACCCGGACCGGTCGTTGCCGTTGGTGAGTGTGTTTCTTTTCGCGGGATTTTGTGCCGGAATAAATAATGTCCATCTTCCTGTGCGACGTGGCGAAGGTATCGGTGAGTCGTAAAATTTGGCGCATGGGAACCTCATGGCACTGTTGGCACTGGGAAGAGACACGTCAAACGGCCGCGACACGTTTGACCTCGTCGCCTTCATCAGAACCGCGAATGGAGGAAACATTTATGAAGCATAAAATCAGCGCCCGTGGCGGAACGATCCCCATGGCATCGGGCAGCCAGGAATTCGGACGATGCAGCTAAAGGCGCCACTCGAGCACGCTAGTGTTGTGGACAGAGATTTCGTTTAAGATCGTGGCTGATCGTGATTTCGTTAAAACATTGTTTGTATGCATGCACGTTTTGTGTGTGTGTTCCCGGTCTCGCCGGTCGGTATTGACCTCTGCCGGGTCCGGGATAGGTCGTTCATGTTGACGGTGTTGAGTGTTGTTGGTTCCTCTTTACGCCCTCTACCCAAAGGAAGCGCCCGATTTCGAGTGACCTCGTTGATCTCGGACGGAGACCGCGAGACCGTGAGTTGCATCATCGCGTTCGTTTCACTGCGGTTGGCATAATGTGTTTGCATCACAATCGGAACCGATACTGCACCGTGCCGCCATATCGTAACGATACGGCCTAGCAAACAACATTCTTTGTGACAGCATGAAAGTTGCTGAATTGGAGGAATTGGAGCCGGTAAAGCTGAAATCTGCATGCAACATGGCGAAGTTGGGCCTTACCTTTCTTCACTAGTGCGCTTGTGTGCGCATCGTTTTGTGCTGTGCGAGACCCAGGCAATAAGTTATGAAATTAGTCAATTGGAATTTTATTGCCCATTGTTGGTGGTATAGTGGTCCAATTCGTGCGTCGCACCGCATTTCATCGGATACAATGTCCGTTGGTGTGCGGTAATTTATGGTCTCCGTAAGAATTGGTTCACTTCGCATGGGTAAGGAGAAATGGAGTTTCTTCTTCTTCACAGCCTTCATTTGTTGCTCGAAACAAACAGCCCGAAAACAATTGGAGGTCAATTGAAGAGGACAGGACGACTTGCTTTTCTAATACGGCACAGAAAATCGGTGCATTGTGGTGTGGTTAGTAAAGAAAGATGAGAATGTTTTGATTTATTGTCTCGATGCAAAGCTTAAGGCAGCATAGAATTATTGAATCGTTATAAATAATAACAATCGAGCTGCTTGACGATGTTCCGTAGTTTGGTTTTTCTCTTTCAAAGTCCTTGAATTATGAATTATAAGCAAACCTGAAAGTTAAATCTGCTGCCAAAAGGAATAATACGAAAAAATAAAAGTACTTACGTAGTTTTGCAGTGTTTTAACCGTTTTACGGTTTTTATGGGTTGCTAAAGTCCTTTCTACTGCTAGAGCTGTCGTCTGACAATCTAATATTCAGGAGAAAGACATCACTCCATTTCAATTTGAGCCTCGACGCATGATGTGTTTAATCCTTTGCTCGTTAGTGAGGTTC
Source organism: Anopheles maculatus (assembly GCA_002091835.1). NCBI lineage: Eukaryota > Metazoa > Arthropoda > Insecta > Diptera > Culicidae > Anopheles > Anopheles maculatus. The sequence continues at coordinate 301,396 of KZ061689.1, read as the reverse complement.
TCGTAACAGTTATTAAGTTATTGAAGTAACGTTCGAAAAACCTCCTCAATAGAAAAACTCAATAGTCCTGCAAATAACTGTCTTCTAAAGACGACATACTAAGAGGTGTTAATAAGACACTTAGATCGGTTTTTAAGCCAGCTAGAGATTTTGATGACCCTAAATGCATAAAAGCTCTATATTCAGCGATAGTCCGGTTCAATTGTAACATGCCCACTTTCTGAAACGTGGATGCAAAGGCTCGAACTGGACACTTGGCGTGGCATGAATGCAAACATCTTTCTCCTTACTGGCTTCGGCATCTCTTTTTAAGATTGATGATAGATGAAGAAATGCTCAGGCATGTTCCTTATACATCGGAAAAATTAAGCATAAGAACGAAAACAAGAAACCAAATTTTAAAAATTTAGAAATGCGCAAAATGGATCAAATGATCTTGTACTAGCGATGGCTAGGGTATTTAGTAGTTTATCTAAGCCTTTGATTTGAGCTCATCCCGGAAGTGACGTCCTGGATATCCCGTCGTTTTGGCGAAGTTGAGTTTTTCACAACGCAATTGATGACAGGACACAGATTCTTCCAAGATCACTTTGAGCGGATGAACCTAATTCAGGTGGCAACTTGTCCGGAGTGTTTTGAGCTAGAAGAAACACCAGAGCACGTGATGTTTGAGTGCTATTCCTTCATAGCCATGAGTCGTCGTATGAACTGTCAGATAGGAGAAGAAGTGGCTGTGGAGAACATCATCCCCTTGATGAGCTCCAACCGAAACATTGAGTGCCATTCCTTCATCGCTATGAGTCGTCGTATGAACTGTTAGATAGGAGAAAAAGTGGCTGTGGGGATCATCATCCCCTTGATGAGCTCCAACCGAAACATCTGGCGCGCTATAGAAGAGACCATCAGAGTGATCCTTACTCGCCTACATCATCGGTTTATTCGCATTGAAAGAGGTAAGACTGAGACTGGTTCATGGACTCAGCAAGATGTCAGCCGGGAGAAGCATACCATTAATGGTAATTTCGGTTTCCTAGTGTGGAAGAGCATGCTACCGCGACAGGCACTAGATCACTGCTGGAAGCTGGAAGAGTCTCATTAGCTCTTCGGTGATCAACGGTGATCGTAAAGCTTAGACGCCCAACAACCCTCACCAAGTTGTCACAGTGCGACGCCGTGACGAGTTGCCCATGGCATAAACCGTCTATAACAAATCAATTCCAATGTTCTACCCCCGTTGGTGATCTGGGAATGTTTGGCGAAAGGCTTGAGGAGGTTTTAGTCGGTACGAATCCGGCAGTACTCAATGAGTGGTTCCATGTGTTTTTATGAAGATCTCCTCCTCGGATAGCAAAAAAAAAACCTTTGACATGACATGACAGCATTCAGGAAACGTCTGCATTTTGTTTTGCATCATATCGATTTATTTGTCTTAACTTAAAATTTGATAGTCGGGTTTTTAACGTCCGATATATGTCGGTGGACTTTGCTCTCCAAATTATTGATATCCTTTTTTACTTTGAATATTACGAAGGTTCAGGTCTTCTGCCGTCACTTAATAAAGCAGGCCTTCGAGTCATAATTATATACAGCTGAATCATGGAGCTCTACTTTGTTTATCATGTAATTGAATAGAGAATCGCCAGAACGACCACATGATGGATGGCTCAAATTGGCTATAATCATACCAATTTTTCTGCATCGGTTTTCCAGTAGAAATTATTTATTATTTTTGTTTTCAAAATAGCTTTTTACTCATAAAATTATAGTTTTTATAATGATAGCTTTTCACTTTTTCCATGAATGAATTAAATATGAACCTTTCTGATCTGATCCATTTACAATGATCGATTGTCAAAGCTCATCCGAAACGTTACCTGCGACTAATCTAAATATCATTGCATCAATGCTGCCCAATTTAATACAAAACATGTTTTGCCACCCTTTTTTACGGTGCCGTTGTTCCAGCAAACAATAGAGAGCCCCATTGCCATGCGGGGCAATCAATACATCAAGCACAAAATTCAATAACACATCCGCACCCGCTGTTGCCATCCAACGGACGGATGTACCTTGCCGGTATGATGATGTTTTGGTTATTTCGGTGGCACTCGGCCATAAGCATACCGGCATGCCGGCAAGCGTGTAGTGTATATTTATCATATCGGTCCAATTTTCAAGAATTTCCACCCACCCCCAACCCTGATTGCTGTGGTGAAATCCGCTGAGAGTTCAGCTCACTTAAGCAGCAAGAAGAAAAAATAAGCCGAAAACAACAACCTCTGATATCATACACCAATGGTGCCGTGCCGGGGTGTTTTTTTGGAGTAGGAGATTCCGAACGAAATACACACATATCGGCAATCCTGAAACTAATACTCCCTAATTCATGTTTGATTGCATTCCATTATGGTACGGCTAATGGTTTTCTTTAAAAAATGTATTCGTTTCGTTTTGCTTTTGGATTTCGGTGTGCTTTTTTTTGCTTCCCCCGCATGTTTCCAACTGTCGGATTAGCATGACGGATGGCGCAACGGTAGTCGCGGTAGTCGACTTTCTACCGGGCTAGGGTCGCGCACATGAACTTTCCTTACCGTGCGGAGTGACGGGGACGTTTCGCATACGTAAACAAATAAATTTAAATTCATGTCAAAATAATTGTTCCCAAGCGGTTTCCCCGGGAGGGGACAGGACACAAGATAAATAAACCAAAATAGTCCTTGCGCGTTGACGCTGCCGACGTCATCTTGTCGCTGTGGATGGGAAGCAAAAATTCGCCTTCCCTTACGCTTAAAAGGGCAGGACTTTTCTCAAGCGACTCGCGCGGGAGACTTTAGCGTTCGGCTTTTGGCATTTTATTTAACTGAGTTCTTTTTTTTTATTTATTTATATTCTTTTTCAATCATTTCACAATTGAAACTGTCCACTTCGTTCCCGCCCGAGACGGTGGCACTTTAGCCGGGCAGAAAAACGGTCCAACAAAGTGGGTGGTGGACAGCAAAAAAACTTTCCGACTCAATTTGCAGCATAAGCAATGGCTAGCCGGGACTGCCGGGATGGGTCCAGAATGAGCAATGAAAAACTGGAGGCAAAAAAACCCCCCCTTAAAAACAAAAAGCTGACCGTCAACTGTCAATTTGGCCAGTTGGTTGGCGTATGTCTTGTTTGGCTCGTTCTATAAGCGTACGGTGCATGTTGGTCCTTTTTCCGTTTGGTTTTATTTGTTTTTTGCTGTTCGTTTGAGGATTTTTCAGCTCTCATCGTGATAGAATTCGAGCAAATCCTTGTCGCATCCTAATTAAGAAAGATCCGTAAAGCAGCGCTGGCAGTGACGCGGCGCACGTTTCCGACGTACCGTCCCCGTGCCGGACACAAATGGAATTTCCATGTCCATTTGTCGGTCGGTCCGGTGCGGTATATAGCCGAGTGCATAAGTTATTCACTAGTAAAATTTTATAATCTCTGATCACGGCAGGAAAATGGAACTTTGATACGGCACGTTGGATTGAGCCGTGTGAGTGCGTGGGTGGGGGAATGTGTTTTTTGTGCTTGTTTGTTTGCTTTTGTGGCGATTCCGAGAAGAGATCAGACACTGTTTGTGTGCATGTCTTCAGCTTAGATGATCAATTATTTTGTAATGCGAAGTCGCTGTGCAGTCCGGTGCTTGTAAGCGGATTTAGTGAATTGCATATCTTTCTCATTCGTACGTTCTTAGTAAGTGCTGCGTACTCTGGAGTTATTTTTCACGAAAAAATGTTTTTTTTTTTCATTTATTTGTAATAAAATTTATCGGAAAAGTTTTATGTTCTTTAGACAATTTTCTACGTTTTGATACTGATGGTTGCATGTACAAACGAAGATTTTGCTTTATTATCGAGTTTGTGCTACTCGATTATCACTTACAAGAAAAGTAAGTTCTTGCTGAGGATTCGTTAATTATTCTCGTAAAGTTGAAGCGTTCAGTTCAACTTCCTCGTAGTTATATTACTACTGTAGTTTCTGGTTCCGTATCATGGCCATTCCCAATTATTTGCTAACATTACTTTAATTACTAATAGCTGAATAGTTTTTAAATGAATCACAATTTTCAATCCTGTTTTTGACTAAAACCTGCAATTTCGCTCATTCAACATGTTTATTAGGCCATCTTTAACCTGTAGTGTAGACATTTTCTACTCTGGAACCGCTACAGAAGTCCTTGAAAAAGTTATTGGGCGACAGTCTTCGAGTGCAGCTATTTGCAATTGCTGACCCCAGGATCCCGGATGACGAATCCCGGATGACGGATCATGGAATAAGGGTCGCAGAATTCAGATCGCAGAGCTCGGGTCTTTAGTTTATAGTTTATAGTTTATTACAATAATTGTTTACCTCAAGGGTTATACAATAGCGTCAATATACATGATTTATAGTCAATACAGAAAGCTCAAGATATCGTCAATACAGAAATTTCAATTGTGTCGTTATGCACAAGAAAGACGAGACACATTAGGAAGAGGTAGACAGAACACGGGAACGAAAAACAGCAAAGGATATATTGTGGTCAAACAAATCACTTGCGGAGTTGAAGTCCGATAGCGCTCGCACCCAGGGATCACTTTGGGAAAACCGCGTGCGTTGCAAGGGGATGTTAATTTTTGACTCTATACTGGATTTGGGACTTCGGATTTTTGATCGCGGATCTTAATTCCCTGGTATCGCAACTTGTCCTGTACTCTATGTTAGATCCAGGATCAAGGATATCTGAATACTTACAGATTCACCCCCAAGTGTTCATGTTACAAACGCTGTCCAAAACTGTATGTGTAGAATAGCAATGGTGTTGTATGGTGATCTCAACATCGTAACGCGAACAGATTCGATAGGTTTCGGTGAGCTGGTTATGTCATGAGAATGACACCGAACGATTCAGCCCGTAAAGTTTTTTTTGGCCGTCTTTATAGGCTGTTGAGGTGTTTTGGCCTGAAAACGAATGAGTGACGGCATTGAATGGTCTGCCAGAACGACTGCGATCGGTATCAATGATTGTTTAAGTAGGCCAAGATCGCGAAGCCTACTAGGGGCGGCCCGGTGGGGTATCCTATAACGGCGCAGGTCTTCACACGGCAGGACCGGGGTTCGAATCCCGGCGGACTGCCTCCCTGTACGCAGAACTGACTAACCAGCTACGGGTAACACACACACACAAGTCAAAGAAAGCTAGAAATGGCAGGCCAAGACCTACAGAGGTTGTAGTGCCAGAGAAGAAGAAGAAAAAGATCGCGAAGCAGTTGTAGTGCCTGATAAGTAATTAAGTAAGCTTGTGCCACAAACCCCGTTTTTTCGCCATGCAGTTCCAGTCATCATCCAGTAATAATTTAGGCCAAAGAAAGATGGGGAAATCATTTAAAAAATTTGTTTGCTTTTTGTTAAAAATATTGACTTATTGAGTGAGAAGTAGGCCACAGATTGGTGGTTCCATCTCTAAATGCACAGTTTAGTCTTGATATTTTCTAACAGCGATGTAAACATATTTACCCTACATCAAACATCCTAACCCAGAGACACAAGACATACGAAAAAGCATCAATGATGGTCGGGAGCAGAAAAAATGGGCAAGTAAATTTTGTTTTTACTTTCTCATATGTTTGTATAAATTCTCATACGAAGGTTGTGCCTTAACAGGACTTTATCTCCTCCGGTGCACGTGCACGTACCGGCAGTAGCAGCGAAAACAGCAATAATAAAAACCCGTACCGAAAACCTTCGCACCAATCCGTACGAGTTCTAACGACGCTAAGAAATGGCTAGAATGGGGCTCCGTGCTTCGGCCCAGGCCACTTGGCCAAAGGGATGCTGCTCGCACGGTAACTCGGCCAAATGGGAAGCAGGAGTTGCAAAAGTTGCTGGCAAAGTCACGTTTTATGGAATGAAATTTCATAGGTGTGTGCGCTGCCAGACTGTAATATAATTTAATAACTTCAAATCTTTGCTAAACAGATAAAATCTTAAAACAGTTACGAAACGCTGCTGTTGCTACTTCAGCTGCATCTGTTACACGTTGCGCCTGGTTTGCTGTTCCTTTTATTTTGTTGTCAGAAGGTTAAGGTTTCCTTCCTGCACGTTCCTGGCAAGCTTTTAAGCTTGTGGAGGTCAGGAAAGTTGATGGTGAGCTGGTAAATTGCTTTCCATCGGATATGGGTTAGGAATGATTTAAAGAAATGAACGTCGTTTGAGATATTCGCTTTTTTGTGGGTAATGTAATGTAAACAAGAGATATTTTTAAATTAGACGATAAGATATCTTAAAAATAATTAAAAATTTGATGAGCAAATGCAAGTTATTGGATATTTTTACTAGCTACTAGAACCTCTTTTGGTACACATAGCAAAGAATTTGACGTATAAAAGATGCAATAGCTTAGCTTCTCACACTTTATTCATGGTTAGACACGCTTTATTCATGGCTAGGAGCGTGTTGTGATTGTGTCCCCTAAAAGGCGCCTTTATTAAATTAACATAATTTGTTGGCAATTAACGACCGATAATCTAGCAACGAGTGTGCGTCCGGTAGAATCCGTCGCTGGACGGTCAAAGGTTCACTATTTCACGCTCACCAACCGACTATAAATCCGAATCCTAATGCATTCGGAACAGTGTGGCTTAAGGTGAATGGATTCCGATAAGCCTCTCACTTCGCATCGTGCACCGGGAAGATGTGCGAAATGTGTCTCCACCGTGGCCTTAACCAACCAGCGTGTGGCGTGTAGTAGCGGCCAAGGATATCTCGAACCCATATCACGAACGCAGCTTACCACCGCAGACGCAGACTCTTAAAAGGCAGGCTTTCCTTATCCTCAATCCGTTGGCTCATCCCTGTACAGCGTCCAACACGGTGGATTGTACAAGTTTGCTGCCTCACAGCGTTCACCGTGAAGCGATCGGTGAACCACTTACGCCGAGAGCTGGAAAACATATAAATAATTTTTAATTAAAAGCGATAAACCCGTACCCTTTCGGACGGGGTTGCGAATTGCGATGAAGATAAAAAGTTAATATTAATAAATTTAATTGAATCAACTTTGCGCCAGGGTTTGTGGATTGGGACGGTGGTTAAGACGGCGTTCGACGCCGCTTTATCTGAAGCTTTGGTTGCACGCGATTCTGCCTACATCTTAAAAAGCTTCCGCCTGTCTGCCATGCCTATTCAGGGGGACATGACATCGGGAATCGGACTGTTGCGCGAATTGGGTGCAAATGATATCGCTACGATTCGATTTGATATCGTAATTGAATGAAAGTGGATTGGATTTTTATTCGTACAATTCAATCTTGAGTCGGCAGACGGCTGGGTCTCAAACGGGGCTGGCCAGATGATCGATGTTTTATTTCTCTGTTAGTTCACCTTTACTCGCGTACGGTGTGTTTTATCTAGAAAGAAAAAGCCGGAGATACACGAACGTGAATTTGTTATTTCCTGTGTCGTAAATCATGCATCGTTCAAGCTAAATAATTGCGTTGGTAATTTTGTAGGACAGTTTATACCAAACAGCAGTATATTGTGGAAAGGCAACGAAGTCAAAACTTTATTGGTTGGTTCTAATATGATTACCGTTTAAAACTTAAATTAAAATTAATCGCTTATATACATTAACATGGCCTTACACAAACTGTACTACCATGATATCTAATAATACATTTCGATACTACTGCTAATACTCCAGCTACCTCTTCATGAACCGGATTCGTATAAAGTATTAATCGATTTTTACTACTTCTTCTTCTTTTTTCTTGGCCTTACGACCTCTTAAGGTCATGCCTGCCATTTCTGGCTTACTAGACTTATTGTTACCGCATAGTTGGATAGTCAGTCCTCACTATGGGTGAACGGCCCAGATGAGACTTGAACCCCGGTCCTGCCTTGTGAAGACCGGCGCCGCTGTCTTATATACCACTACGTAGATGACTTTTACTACTACGCAGATTAAATTTTAGAACCTGTATCCTTTAAACACCTACATAATTTTTTGTATTAATGAAGTAATAATGCAGGACGCAGAGCTGACTATCTAGCTATGGGTAAAACTAAGTCACAGAAAGCTAGAAATAGCAGGCCAAGACCTCATGAGGTTGTAGTGCTAGGCAAGAAGCAGAAGCATTAATGCATTTTTATATAAATACTAAGTAAAAACTTTAGAATTTTTGGACAACAAACAAATATCATTAAAAAAATAGACGAATTTCTACGGTTTATTTAATTGTTTATTGTTTGCAGATTGTATTTTGCGGCATTATGTCACTGTATGCGGCATTATGTATTAATCGAAAAGGTGCCAGCTGTTAGCATGGAAAGACTGGCCTCAAATTTTATTCGGAACCGTCATGGCTTATCTAGGCCTGGCTATCCAAGTACAAGTAAATTAAGACAAGGAAGTCAAAAACAGCCCTGTCGTAATATTTTCTTGATGTTTTTTCCATCGTTTTTACGAACTTGTGCACAAGTGGAACTTAAAGGTAAAAATTTAACAAAGTTTACAAACACCTCTGAAGTATCAATTTACAGTTTATTTTGAAGAATTTTTTCATATCTCAAGGGTAGAACTTGCAGTATATCTGGCTTCCTTATTGTTTTGCTTAACCGTTCAAGTCAGTTCAAGCTTCAAATGAAGATTATTTTATAGGTGGAAGAGTTTTTCAATAATGAATTGTTTAGTAATATTTTTTGTGTAAAGTATTTTTTATTTCTTTAAATTCGTTTTGGGAATGTAGTTAGTTCCATCTCATACAATTCAAGGATGGGGCGGCCCGGTGGTACACCGGTCTTCGCGACGCTGGTCTTCACACGGTAGGACTGGGGTTCAAGTCTCATCTGAGACGTACCTGAGTCGTTTGCGCATGAGACTGGTTTAAGCCAAAAAATCGACTAAGTCTCTCTCCTACTAAGTCTCAGACCTACGAATGGTTATATCTCGAAAACTATACATCGGACAGGGGTGAACCAATACTTTTTGGAAAGCCCTAAACATGCTCTTTCTAATGAATGCCGAATTCCTATAGTGAGGACTGACTATCCAACTATGTGGTAACAATATGTCTTCTTCCTCTCCTTCCTTGGTACTACAACCTCGTGAGGTCTTGACCTGCCAGCTATTGCTAGCTTTATGTGACTAAGTTGTACCCGTAGCTGGATAGTCAGTCCTGCGTACGGGGAGGCGGTCCGCCGGGATTCGAACCCCGGTCCTGCCGTGTGAAGACCGGCGCCGCTATCGAATACACCACCGGGCCGCCCCAACAACAATATGTCTAGTAAGTCAAAAATGGCTGGCATGACCTAAGAGGTGTTAGGCCAAAAAAGAAGACAATTCAAGGATAATTTCTTGGTCAATTAATGTTTTATTGAGTCCCGATTACGCAAGCTAATAATAATCACGTAAGGCTTAAGATAAAGAATTTCAGTTAAATTTCAATTAAACTTTTTTCAAACAGCAGTTACGCAGTCATAGCTGTTGAACAAAGAAAAGTATACCTGTCTTGAAACGTTTAAAATAGATATGACATTTTTACAGGTGGCTTACTTACATCATAAAAAATTAGATGGTTTTGGGCCGGGTTAATTTTTGTAGTCAGTTTGTATGAGGAGCTAGCTAGCTTTCAGTTATGAAATATCAAAAGTACATACAAATAAACAAGCTTAGCTTCAACTAGCTTATAATAAGCGCCATAGTTAGTTTACTGTGGCCTTATTTTCCAATATCATGTGAGAAAAGTTATTTTGTCATGCATTTTGATTTTGTTCTTTAAACATGACTTCAGTTTGTACAGAAGCATACGTTCCTTAATCTAATGGAATCAAATTTTCAGTTACAGTCTTTAAAAAACGATGTAAGACATCACACGAGACCTTTTAAAAGCCACGTCTTAAGCACTTGCCCGCTACAAATGACAAATTCTTCGACCATTTGTTTTTTTTTCTCCTTCTTGCCGTTCACTTTGCCGCGGTTAGCAAACGACCAATCAGCCGCAGATGTCTACTGAGTGCACCGGTGCGCCAAACCGAAAAGAAAACCTTCCGGGAGTTATAAATGACCAGCGTAAATTTCGTCCATTACGCTTGTCGTCGTCGCTGTTGTCGTTTGTGGTGGAATGGGGGGGCTTTCCGGGTTTCCTGTGGGACATTTCAGTGGACATCTCGTGGCTTGCCCGGGGAAAAAGTGGACAGGGTAGAAAAAGTGAAACGAAACTTCCTGTTCCCGAATTGTGCACCGGATGATCTGGTAGGGACAAACCGTCCATCCGTTCGTGCGGAAAGTGGTCATCGGTTTTCGTTTTTCCGAGATGCACCCGACCTGCTCCCAGAAGGGACGGCGTGAGCATTTGCTGCAGGAGCAGTGAGCAGCGCGTGTAACGTATCCCGGACAACCGTCTGGGGCTGTAGTGTATGGCCGTCGAAACCGCAACCGGCGGCACTGCTTCATTTACCTTGGAAGCAATAAATAAATAATTTTTCATTAATATTATTGCACCGGACAGTAGCAGCAGCAAGACTCCAACCCCGAAGGTCCGGGGGGTTTTCTAAAGGTGGTAGCTTTTTTTCTTACTCTCTCTCTCTCTGTTGCTGGTCTTGTTTCAGGTTACCCCTGGTTCCGGGCACGCTGTCCGTCCATCTTGCTAAAAGCTTCCGGTCCCGCTGGATGGAATTAGGCAGGAGCAGGTAGGAGCTGTAATTCAATTTAGATCCTTCTACCCTCGATTCGAGGTCTCGGTAAAGCATGGTGCCGAGTATGGGTAGTTTCGATAGTAAATTTTGCTCCATCGTGTACTGCGGCTAGGTGGTTGCACGGTAATGGAGCATTTGGGGAATATGAGAGCGTTAGCTGCCGTGCGATGCCGTTGTCGATGGCTTTCGCTTCACGGTGTAAATGAAGCTCCCGGTTCGATGGTGAGCGAACGTGAAAAACGATACATTTTCGTGGAAAATTATCACCGCCGCTTATGAGCCGTAGTTGCAAAATGGTTGTAGTCCATTTTCACCGAATCGTTTGATGGGGCCTTTCTGTGCAAGCAGCGGAACTAACGACTAACGACGTACCTGGAGCGTCATTCATACTAATTTTATATTGCAAAAATTATCCTCATGAACAAAAATTCATTAAAAAGAAACTTTTATACCACAACACATCAATATTTTCGAGGATTTTTCTGCATAAACTTTGTTAGCACACACATACACACACATCCGGAGCAAGGGCAACATTTGACGGAAGACGACATTCGCTGGAAACAGTGTTATTTGCCAAAAATATATTGCCACTGCACGGAAATCATTCGATCGTGCTGGGCAGGAACGAAAATTCCTTCGTCTGTTACGCATGGTCGAGCTTTTGCATGAACCGGAAGATCGGATGTCACGTGCAATGGTATGCAAAAAGAAGAGAGGAAGTTCAATAAGCAAAAAAAAAAAGAATCGTTGATAGGAAAATATTTCTTGCATGCCTGCTTTTTGCTCGGCGAACGAACGCGTGGAGTACTGAGAAAAAGGCATGCTGTTACTTAAAGATAAAAATTAATAGGGGTGTACAAGAGTTTCATAAGACGATATGACGGTGATGACAAGCTGAAAATGAATGTTCTATTAATTGAAAAACACCAGTGAAACACAAAACATTTTTTCCAAACAAACAAAAAAAATTTTCCGTGGTATTTTTGAAACTGTCGTTCAATGTATTGTCAGATCCTTAAACAGTTTTGGATTAATTAATGGTTTACTTACTTTCTTACTTATCAGGCATCACAAGCACTTCGCGATCCTGGCCTGCTGCAACAATCCTCGATACCGCTCACGGTCTAGCGCCGTCGTCTGCCAATCCATTATCCCGGCCGTTCTGGCGGACGCATCAACGCCATCATTCCATCTCAGTTTGGGCCTACCACGCCTCCTCTGTCCATGTGGACGGCCTAAAAGGACTTTACGGGCTGGGTCGTCCGGTGCCATTCTCATGACATGACCAGCCCACCGGAGCCTGGCGAGCCTAATTCGCTGCACGATGGTGAGTTCACCGTACAGCTCATAGAGCTCGTCGTTGTAGCGACTCCTCCATTGTCCTTCCACACATACGGGGCCAAAACTCCTTCTGAGCATGTTCCTCTCGAACGCGGCTAAGAGGGTTTCATCAGTTTTGGACAGAGTCCATGTCTCAGAGGCGTATCTGAGTAATGGGAGTATAAAAATTCTATACATTCCCAGCTTCGTCCGTCGCGATAGATATTTTGAGTGGAGAAGTGTTCTCTGGCTGTTGATAATTGATGGTGCGTTTTGACAAATTCTAAAATATTGTTGAAACTACCGTACAGGTTCTAGTCAAGTTCCTTACAATTTTGGTTTTGTAACAATTTCAATTTTCAATCTCAAGTCATATTTCTAAAATCGCGTGTTTTTCATAGTTGTTTGTAGAGTTGTGTGATAAGCAAGATTATGGTGCTTAACGTTAAAACCAGTAATAGTAATTTTTAAAGCAGTTTTAATTAGTAAAAGTAATCGTTGTTAAACTCTCTTCAATTGACATGATCTTTATGTTCTTTTTTTTTATTTTTATAATTCTTAAGTTCTGCTGACATTCTAAAATATGACAAAATATGACATTCTAAATATGACAAGCCAGAAAAAAACAGTTTAATCCATTTAAAATGATCCAGAAACTTACAAAATAGCTTAAAGGCAAATTCATTTAGCATTAAGCAGTCATTAAATCTTGGAAATCATCTAAGTATATCGTTGAAACTGTCAAAAGTGATCTTAAGTATTTAGGAACAATCTATGACTTGTCGTGTGATATGTGATAACATCGTATTTATATTCGAAAGGCGCGTTTCAATGAAAATAAATAAGCAATACTGCCTTGTAACTAAGAATTATATTAAATCACCATTCACGGTGATGTTTCATGTTTACTTTTTGCCTAATAATGATTCTATTAAATAGTTTGAACTAAATTCTTACACTCATTCCCGGTATCGAGCTTCTTTTAAGCATTAAAAAGGATAAATCATGTCTTAAATCTGCAAAACTCGTCATCCAACTACAGTGCACTCTAGTGCCACTAGCGAGACCTTCCCCATCCAGTGTTTTCCTTCAGTCAACCGCTCTCTATCAGCTTGGTTAGTAAAAATATAATGATCAAACGAACGTAGCATGGATGCAATCCTTCCAATACGCCATAACGTGCGTATCGGATGCGATGGAATCCCCAAGAAAAGGATCCACAGCGCACAGCCGGCCATACACGCTGGCTAAAGCACAGGCAATTGCAGCAATATTGGCTCACTTGAGCAGAGCGGGTGGAGAAGGAAGTAGACAAGTTTTTTTATTCATTCTTTTCTCGTTCCCCGGCAACTCCGGACAGTTCCGGCGCGTGTGTGTTTGTGTGTGGGTATGTGCGGTAGAATATTGATTAAAAATCAATGCCTAGACTGGTGTGGTGCTAGGGTGCGTCGTACATCGGAAGCTATGCATGAAGGATGGGAACTGTTTACGCTTTATCCATGCCAACATCGTCCGGGTATCGGACGGGGAAAGCATTCTCAGCTTCAAGTTTTGCTTACGCTTATGCTCTTTGATATGAATGAAACAAACAACAGCAGGAAGAAAAAAAAACTGGCGTTTCACCTTTTCACCGTCTTTGCCGAGTGTTTCCCGGTCCCGCAAAACCCAGTGCAGTACGTTTAAGTGGCGTCAGAGAACCAGTGCCGTGCCGTACGTACCGTACAGCAGCACCAGCAGTAGCAAGGATCGTCTGAGCAGACGGCGATGAGTGCAGGAATTGACTGTTTGTCATGGAAATCGGATATAAGTGCCATATTATGTTGATGTTTAAATTATGCACTTTGACGTTTTGCTGCGAGCTTGCTTCGTTCGTTCGCGCACGATCGCTCAACCGGAACTGGAGCTTTACGGCGTCGGTGACAGGTTGGGCAGATGGGACGAGCAGCAGAGAAGGAAGCATTTAGAAGCCAGCTACCAAATCAACGTATTTCTTCGGGAAGCTTCCAGCCGAGTGTCGTATCGTTTTATTCGATTCCCTTTTTATTGCCATGTTTTTTTAAACGGGAAATTCAATCGAACACTGCAGAACGGTCTTCGTTGGTTGGTGACGTTCTTAACGCGAGCATGGAAATGTCAACAAGTTTACATAGTGCCGAAGAAGAGAGAAAGAAAATCGAAACTAGAACTAAACGAACCTTTAACTATCGCTTCCGTCCATTGCCGTGCCGTATAATCCGTGTTTAAGAAAATCCTTTTACATTCCCAATCAAAAGAACACACTCATGTTGCATGTGATTCGTTATGAATGCTTCGTCTCACGTTCACTGCTGTCGTTCGTTAATAATTTGAAACACATTTTATCACCCATAACCCAATGGCACCCAGTAGCATCCAGCGCCGATCCAACCGGGAAGTGCTACAAAATGCATCAAACGCATCACTTCATGCATGAGCTAGCGTGGACGAGGTCTGTTGGCCCAATCATTCCCACAACTGTTGCTAGATGGCATTACTGCGAGCGTAAGGAGGTGGTGATTGGGAAAGCTTATCCAAGGGTTTTGCTCCAAGATGCTATGAATATTAAGTTGGCACACTTTGATGTGAGTGAACGGTCAGCAGTGGTTCCCCCGGGTGTCATATCGGTGTTATTGCGGTGGGTATTATTTGCGCTTCGAGCGACTGGAAGGATTAAGTTAATTAAGATATTTTCATATAGAACGATAATGCTCCTGCAAATAAATTTATCATAACGAAGATGCATTGTTCAACTGTTTCGTGTAATAGAATCGTACCGAACCATTTCATGTATACACTGACACAACTTCTCAGAAACATGCTTATAATTTTAGAGTAACAAGTGAATTTAATAATATTTTGATATCCTTCATTCAGCAAAGGCTTGTCAGGTAGTATGAAAATGATGTGATTATTTTGAACATGCTATTGCTTTGGACCATTCCTTGGATAATATTGACTGTAAACAGATTCAAACTACGATAACAACATTCACAACTTAGATTGGTCCTCATTAGACTAAGAATTCCGGAGCGGCCCGGTGGTGTATACGATAGCGGCGCCGGTCTTCACACAGCAGGACCGGGGTTCGAATCCCGGCGGACCGCCTCCCCGTGCAGGACTGACTATCCAGCTACGGGTATAAATAAGTCACAAAAAGCTAGCAGTAGCTGGCAGGCCAAGACCTACAGAGGTTGTAGTGCCAGAGAAGAAGAAGAAGAAGAAGAAGACTAAGAATTCTTAACTAATTTGTAAGAGATGAAAAGATTGTGAACAAAGATGGTTTGTTTCGTTATTTTCTCGTCTTAAATGCCTTTAATCAGTTTTAAGGGCTTCAGTGCAGGTCATTGCTGTTATTAAACGTAGTTAATGATCATAACCGGAATAATCGAGGAAAAAACGTCGCTGAACATTGGGGATCATCTTCAGAAAACTTATTTATTGATTTATTTACTCCTCGTCTAAGGACTTCACCTCTCTTTTTCTTCACCTCTGTCTCTGAGCCTGTGAGAACATTTCATGTATTAGCGTCCTCCAACATTCATTTTGCTAAGGACCTCCTATGAGCTTGATCCGCCCGTACCATGAACGGATGAATCTTATTCAGGGAGATACCTGAACACGCGTTCTTTGAATTCTTGCTTCATGGTCAGATGACGTCGTATCCTATGTCGGAGAAGAAATGACTGTGGTGAACATCAACGCCCTGATGTCTTCTTCTTCTTTCTTGGTGTAACCACCTCTTAGGTCATGCCTGCCATTTCTGGCTTACTAGACTAATTGATACCGCATAGTTGGATAGTCAGTACTCACTATGGGGGAACGGCCCAGATGAGACTTGAACCCCGGTCCTGCCGTGTGAAGACCGGCGCCGCTGTCGCATCTACCACCGCCCAACGCCCTGATGTGCTCCAAGCAAAATACCTGGTTCATTATAGTAGAGATGATTATTGTGATCTACAATTTGTCTGCAGCTGCGATACTTTGAAAGAGACCGGCCCAGGAACTTAGCAAGATGTTAGTTGGTAGAACCATTCGTGAAAGAACATGCTACTGCGACAAACAGTAGATCACCGCTGGAAAGCTGTAGCAGTCTCAATAGCTCTTCAGTGACTGATGTTGATCGTGAAATCGTCCAGACATGAATAGTAATATTAAAAGAAGGTAGCAATAGTTAATCGATTGTTCCATAAGTTCCTTTCGACATCTTCTTCTCGGAAGAAAAGGCTTCAATTTGTACAATAATTTTATCAAGTCATATTAGTTTGACACGTTTAGACTTAACGATTTCAAATGCTTAAGATCGTAGATCTTGTTTATAATTTCTTATGCTTTTTTTAGAAAAGGATTTGGAACAATATTAAATTTATAATACAAAAAAATTTAATAAAAATATAATTTGCTAGGTTCATATAACTAAACTTTGACTAACTTTAACTCAACTAACTCATGACTTTGATGACCAAATAATCTGCTAAGAAGTAGGATAGCCTTTTTAGAATTTGATACCCGGTCCTGTCTAGTGAAAGATTAGAACTACTGCCAACGGATAGTCCCAAACTTCTCCTGCCACGTAATATTCACTTCAAAGTATTATCCAGGATCACATTCACCGGCCGCATTTAATCTGTTCTTTTCCGGGCAAAAATTCCTCTGCTTGGCAAATACTTTCACCTTTAGCCAGCCCTTCAGATCATCTCTTCTGAACGGTAGAACGAATTTCGTGCTAAAAAAAAACGCACAGCGTTACATAAAAATCAACGCAACTTCTTGCACAGTTGTAACGTGCACGGGAACAAGAATTCCAGCTATTCACCGGCAGTTATTTATTCGCGTCCGAAAAGGCGGTGATTTTCCGTGTTTTGTGGTTGTCCTGCTTAGACTGTTTCATGCTGCCCGGATGGAACGCATTTTGACCACATTCCGCGACCAGGGAACATGCACAAACGGTTGTACTTTTTTTTTGTTTTGCATTATTACTCCCTCTTTCTATACACACAAAGAAGGCCAAAGCTCTTCAAAGGCAAGCGAAGTTAGCCATAGCTTTGTGGTGTTGTGCCGGGACTCGATGCGCGTCCGAACGTGAACTTTCTTTTCCGTCAACATCCGTCAGCCGCACTACGTCGTTTAATGTTCTTTGTCACAGTTTTGCCATGTTGTTTTTTGTTTTTCACTCTAGACTCAATCCATCTTTTTTACCACTATCTCATCTGTCGTGTGCTGTTTGAAAAGGGTTTGACGTAAAAAGATCCGCCATGGAGGTGAGAGAGAAAGTAAAAACCAGTACTATAGTACACCGGTACACACCGCCGTTGTTACAGCGCAAGGAACACAAGAAGTACACCCAACAACAATGAACCCCATAACGACCGCTAGGTACTGCTGGGTCGCAACGCATAAAAAGAAACTATAGGCACACAAGTCAACGACGGCAGGCCACACGCGACACCGGTGCCCGGGAAAAGCGATGTAAAGCAAACAAAACAAAACGCAAAACAAAGCGCTGAAAACACTAAACTCTGGTCCGGAAAATTCTCGTCCAGATTGCGGTGGCGTAAATGGAAAGCGGTAGGCTAAAGAAGACGTTCGCTATAGTTTCGCGTCCTTGTTGTTTCGTGTGTGTGTGTGTGTGTGTGTGTGTGTGTATGCTTTTTTCTGCTGCTATTTTGCGCCGTCCAACCACAAGAAGTAGTGGAAAAATGGCGCAACTTGTGATAGAGTTTTTCCTTGCGGTCAACACCGGCCATCGCCGGGTACCGGGCGCTACGGGTGTGGTGACAACTATTGGATTTCCCAACCGTTTCGTGCGGCTGCCAACAACATAATGTTTGTTTACTTTAGATAGTTTCTGAGTGGGAATCCCACGAGAGTGGTAGGAAAAAAAAACGGGCCGAAACGCGCTCGTGAAAAACGAGAAAAACCACATGCTTACAAACTGACTCGTTTGAGGTTTTGAGGGCGCTGGAACGGATCTGTGGAAGAGTGGATGTAAAAAAATTATGAACATTTTAATCAGTGCGTTCTTTCGTTACTTACTTTTTGTAAGTTTTATTCGGATAGAGGTTTTTTACTAGTTTATAAGTCTTTGATAGGCACAATGTGTTATGTTTTTAACCATTTTCATATAAAAGATGCGATTTATGGTTAAAAACAACTGTTGACAATTTCTTATAATCGCTATTAAATAAACGATGACACTAGTTTCGAACTGCAATGTCTCAAGCAAACGAAAGCAATTAAAGATTGTATCGCATTCATGGTAGTTAATTTTATTTCTGTTCGAAAAAGTAGTAAACCCATTTCAAGGGCACCGCGCTAAGCAGCAGGAGTTGGTTCGCATGCTTTCGGCGCGTAAAAACCCCGGACACAGAACGGGTCGGACTTTTATCATTGCAGTTTAAGTTGCTTTCTTTATTGCGACATTTTGCAAAATTTCATCTGCCCTGCAAAAGGGAAGCACTGTCGCTCACTGTGGTAAGCCACGCCATTGCATTGGCGCGTTCACATTCCGAACTGGGTTAATGGTAGGCTCGTTAAGAAAAAGACAAGTTTTCGCACATAAAACTGTGACAGATGCCGGTAGGAATAGTGAGGTGAAAGGGTTTGACCTGGCGGAGGGTTTGACGCAATTTGAAGGACCGAAACGGAAAGCCTAAAACACATTTCCTCTCTAGCTCTCTCACTACGCGGGATAGTCGGGCAAACTTTTAAGCTTATCAAGTGTATATCAGCCGTTTGGAAAATGGAATTTTCGTGCTCAAATAGTAAAACCTCCTTAGAAGCCTACATCGTTTGATTCGGGATAATGAAATCATCCCATTCAACGCTACCCAATGGTCACCAACCCAATGGCTAAACTCTTCTGAACGCAATCGACCACCGTAAACCATGGTATGGGAATATGCGGGAAAATAGAACAGCGAGTAGAATGATCCTTCAGCTCGGTTGTGCTGATTTGTGACCTAATTTTCCAAACACAATCTTACACCTTTCACCTTTTGCGTCATAAGTCGGGGACAGCGAGAGACAGCGAACCAAAAAAACGTAGAGTCAAACACCCATCTTGGTCAATTGAGAACCTTTCTTAATTAAATAACGAACTCCGTTCTGACAACGATGGCCGTCAGCTGAAGCTAGGCGTGAAGTAGTGCTCCATTTCCCATCTGACTGGCCCGCGACTCACCACAGTAAAGCTGTCAAACGTCTAAAGAAGCTTCCAACGGGCAATAATTGCCCACCTCAAACTCGTCTTGCGAGAAGCAGCAGAAAACCAATTTTACGTTTCAATGGTCACCGGGTCACGATTTACGGTTGTGCGAAAGTAATATTTTGGCGGATTATTAGAACGCCAGTCACCGTTCTAGCGAAAGATTGGAAGAAAATAAAAAAAAACTCACGATTGGTGGTTTATTGTTTGGTATTTCTATACTTGTTGGACCTTTTTTACTCTTTACAACTTGATATTGGCTTAACAAATATGTGTTGAAATGAAAAATTAAATGTTTAATTAAAATGAAACACAAAACTTATCAATGATCTGTGTGAAACAAACTGAAATGTTACAAAAGTTATTATCAAGTCCTGTCTGTTGATGAATTTTGATGGAAAAGAGTTTTTGGAACAATTGAAAATTATAATTCAACATATTGTATTGTACTTAAAGTACGTATATTGTAGTATTGTACACTTAAAATAATTATAAAAAAATACAATGAAAAAAAGTTAAAATAAGGTTAAATGACAATAGAAGGAAAAAAATGCTTGTATACTTCTGTTAGCAGAAAACACTGCTAATATGAAACATGTTATTTACAAATGTTACATGAAACATGTTACATGTTACAATACAAAAGCTACTTGGTATCCAAAATTTAATGAAAGACAAAAAAGAAAATTTAAAAGACATAAAATGAATGAAAGAAACAATCATAAGGATAAAAATTATCCATCTACGTTAGTATCGACCACATATATATTTAAACCTCAAATAACACTCGGTCAGGAATGTAGGAAAGAAAATAGAACATAAATGAGGCTCAAAATATGAACAAATAAGGAAAAAACGATCAAATCTATCAATCAATCTATTCGATAATAATCTATATATCACCTTCAAATTTCATGACTACCCGTTACTCGAGTATAGTGGAATCTGGGTGTCTGTTTTCTTATGAAACATTCGTTAAAGAACCGTTTTAGTTTTACACATTTTTTAATTGCTTAAGTACTTTAAAGTGTTATAAATGATTAGTTATGGTAGCATTATACTGGTAGCCGTACCAACGATAAGAACGATAAGATATGAACTCTCATTCATGCCATTCTACTGCGTTTTGAGCCGGCTATTCAGTCACAGGTAAATAAGAATCAAGAAAGCCAGTTATCGTGTGCACAAACCTGGGCAAGGTTATAAAGCCTAAATGAAGAAAAATATTTAGTTAATACTGTTGAAAAAAAAAAAAAAAAGAAATGATGAACACTATGGGCTGTCCGGCGTCGGATGCGATAGTGGAAAAGGTTACTTCACACGTCTTTATCCGGGGTTGAGTCCCATACGGGCAGTTCGTCAGTCTTGATGACTGATTATCTAATAACGTGATATCAACAAGTCTAGTATACCACTAGATGACCTGTATGACCGAACAGCCACAAAAGATACCAGGAAATATATTTTCTTGACTAAATAGCCTACTCTCCAGAATTTGTAGAGGTACTATCGAAATTGAGCTTCCAATGGTATAAATTATCTATTGTAATCTACAAAACATCTTCTCAGTTACATTTGCAGTTGTAGATCATACCGTCTAATGAGATTATATCCTGCGGGTTGTGTCAGTTCTTCTATTTTTTAACGATATTTATGTGGTCGATATTCAGTATGCATGAAAAAATGAGTTGATGACCTCGGAGAGGTTAGCGTAGTACGCTACAGAACCACAGGATCTATATTTAATATGCCATCAAAACGTAAAGTATCTCTCTACCCTCCCCAAAAAGTCATCAGCCTCGACGTCGCAAAAAAAGTGATTGACTCAGGCAAACCACCATTCGGACGAAAGAGGATAGCAAAAGAGTTCCATACTTTCGGCCAACTTTCAACCAAGCATTTTTATGTACTTGCAAAGTTTCTTTCCTAGCAAACGCTCATCAAACTTCGTAAAGTATGTAGTCCCTTGTTTGGGTTTACTTGTTGTTGGGTTTGGCTGTAAGCGTACGCGCTGGCGCTTCTCGTGGTATAGCTCCCGAAGACAAGTGACAGACTGGCGCAAGTCATCCTTTACCAAACATTTGCCAAGCTCTAGGGAATCGGGCAGCACAGGTAGCAAGCGCTACCGATTCGATTTCGTTCGGAACGGTGGAATTGGGTGAAGAATGGAATGGAATTTATCCCTGTGCTCAGTTAAAACACTACTTGCCTCCCGAGTCTACCCACTTGACCATCGAGGGTGGAAAGTTTTTCTCTAAATTTAAATGATAAATAACGCAGGAATGTTGTTGCTGTTAAAGGATAGCAAAACGAACTGTTTACTTATTCAACTTTGTACCATTGTGCAGTTTCTACCGGGTTCCTGGGGGTAGTGTTGCCTGCCATTTACTCCCGCACAACGGACATAAATCTTGCGCCAAGAATGTGTGTCCCGACGGAACCAGGGGAAGCTTCTGTTTTGGTTTTGTGGAATGCTGCACACCCAGTTCGGATACTGTTCGACAGCCGGACCAAAGTTACGGACCGAACATGGCCATTTTATTAGGAGAAACCCGTGCCGCAGTCTTTCATCTTGATAAAGCGCCTCGACTCATCCCGGTGTCCTAAACAAACAAATTCGCCATTTCTTAACCGTACCATTGTTCGGTAGCGCTTGGTTCCCGGCCACGTGTCGGTCAGTTTTTCGGGGAATGAGCCGGGTGGCAAATGAGAACCAGATCTAAACATTCGCCTAAGAAGCGGGTTTTCCTATAGTTGTATACGCGAATGCACACACACACACACTTAAGGAAAGATTGTTTTGTGAGCTGAAAATTTCAAAGAAACACCCCCCCCCCCCCCCCC
>KZ061689.1:265998-279295 GCA_002091835.1 Anopheles maculatus | reverse complement strand
CCCCCCCCCCCCCCCCGTTTTTGTCCGGGCGGATGCTAAAGATGGGCGCATCTGGAAGGATCGTTGTTGTTGAAGTGTTTCGGTGCGTCCAAACACGGCTAAAAAGGGGTTTTTGATCGAGCGCCTAATTATGCTGGTTAATGTGTGCCCGAAGCAAAACTGAGCCTTGTACTAACTGAGGCTGAAAGAATACTCTTTTCATGCCGGGACACCAGCACAAGGTCGGCTAATTTGTAATTGTGGCCATCAACAGACAAGCGAGCGGCCAAAACAAGTGAAACAAAAATTGTTTAATTTTTTAAATGAACACCGCTTTCCGATGATCCACTTTTTTTGCACACAACAAAGCAGTTGCTTTTGATTGGATTAGTATGCGAAAAGAATTAACAGAAATACCAACCATCATAATCCGCAATGCAAGTGACGTGCGGTTTACGAAAATTGATTTTTGAACCCTGTTTAGCAATTGTTTCATTACTGTTGTTCAATCCATCGGACAGTGGTTAAACATTTCAATCAGCATCAGTTAATTTTTCTTATTTTACTCGTTTGACTATCATTTAACCTTTTGGTGAAGGCGGCATAAAATAAAATATGGGAGGGTTCGGCTTTTTTTTTGGCATCAAAAATTGCAAAATCTGTCGAAACAGTACGCTTCACCCACCGTATGTTCAATCAGATTACATATTCTCCGGTAACGTCGAGCACACATGAACCGGTACCGATGTACTGCCAAACATTCTCATTTCCGGTGTGGGCAAAGTATGGATGATTCCTGGGGTGTTCTATTCCATCTTTGCTGAGCCTTTCATAAAATGTGATTTGCCTCGTGGCGGATTTGTATGAGTGTTTTTTTCTCGAGTTAGTTGTTCAAGCAATTCAAGCAGGATAACACGTGTGTTTGGAACGCGGGTAGTGGAAGAAAAAGGAGAAGCATATTTCATGTAACTCTTTTTTGCTATATGTCTGACGTTTTGGAATTTCTGTTTAGGATTTTTAGGGAAATAAACTTTGGACAGGTTGTATTCTATCAATTTAATTGTGGGTTGAGTGATCGACAGCGAAAAGACTGTACAAATTGATGTAATTTTGAATTTTGTTTGCATTAGGATATTGTTGTTTACATAAACTTGTAATTTTTTCCTAATATTTCTATTCGAATAATAAATTACCACTTGAAAAGCCTTCAATTTGATTTGGTCTAGCAGTTGGTTTAGTTTTTATTCAAATAATAGTGATTTGTGCAAACAAACTGTTTATATTTATAAACTTATTTATTTATTTATTTATTTCATCCATAATGACGGCTTAACGCCGTATTGTCACCACCATGTGTGATGATTGGTATTTCAACGATAACATTAGAGTAACAAGGCATTTCCTCCTTGTTTTTTGCCTTATACCGGGCATGCTCGGTAGCGGAAGATTGATGGGTGTTGCAGTCCAGGTCTATTGTTTTTTGTTGTAGTGTGGTTGTTTTGTAGGCTGTATGTTTCGGTTGCTGTTATTGTTATTATTAACTTATTATTATTAAACTTATTGTTACATTTATTGATTATAAATACTTGCTCTAGCACTACGTAAAAGTCTATTTCTAATCTTAAAGACTATAAGTAATCGAAACAAACTGATTCTTAAATCTAACCCCATGTCATTCGAATGGTTATGGTCAATCTTTATCACAGCAGAACAATGTACAGAACAGAAATATCGTTCTAGAAAAAATGAACGAATTGAAGAATTGTTGGAAATATTGGGGATAAAGAAGAATCAGATAAGAAGATAAGCATAGTTATATGTCTGAACATGTACTAGTATAGCATCATTAGAATCGCTGCGATAGAACACGAAGCACATTAATTTTGAATTAAAAATGGAAATTAGAATGAAACGCAAGTCAATTTCGTTTCGGAGCCGACGTTTAGAAGAAACGTTCGAGAACATGAACAGCGATCCTGTAGGGACATCAATTTAAGTAATCGACAACGGACAGTGATGGAAGGAAGAAGAGTCGACGAGCTTGGACGAATCATCTTTATTCTGGAGAAAAACTAGCTGTATATCCCTTTAAATTCAATAGAAACTGACCAAACTTTATCGTTGTGAAATTTGAATCCAGATGTCTGAAACTGTGAACAGTATTCTTGAAATAATTGACAGTTTTTTGTACGATACTAATCGTCTCAGTTTTGTCTTAGACTTTTGTTTATTTTTCACAGTTTCAACCAACTACAATCTAACCTCAGTAGAATTTTTGGTAAAAATCTTCATCGGAGCAGTTTTTTCCAATAATTATGTGATTAAGAGAAGAAGCTGCTGAAAATGTTAGATGTATTTTTTACGACAACCTTAGCTAAGGTTCTAAAAGCCTAAAAGCTACCTACGAAGGAATGATAGTACTTTTGAAGAATGCTTCATGGATATGGATTAATTGTGGAGATGTGAAAATTATAAAATTAACATCTGGTCTCTAAAGATTGATAGGTGAAAACAGGTAATAAAATTCCAGTTTCTTTCCAACATTTTAGGCAGAGAGCTTGATTTGTTTTCATAAATTTGTTTTGCTGAACAATCGAGTTTTATGCCTTATTAAAACAGTAAATTTTACTAACTACCTTAGTTTATAAAATATGTTATCATCCTTTCATATAAAATAATTGAGTTAAACAGAAAAAATCGAAAAATTCGAATGACTATCTACTACTAGTTGTAATGCAAAACCTGTATCATTTACCTGAAGAAAAATGCTACGCCTCTTCCTTGTAACATGCTCCTTATCAGCCTCAACCACAAATGATTCACAAACACGAACAAGCGCATCATTTACAACGAGCATGAGCTTTTTTTTAACTTAGCTTTTTGTTTTCCCATCATGGCCATGGTTAGACAGGCAAACCCGCTATCTTTACTAGAATAACTGATCATTTTTCAATCTCCATTCTCTCCACTGCTCTTCACTGGCCGTTGTCGCCGAGTTTCCATTGCATTGTGGTAGTCTGGCCCTTTTTTTGCTGTTGTTGTTATGTCTTCCTACAGGCTATACGGTTCCCGGTTTCCCCGTTCGTTGCTTTGATATGCGCAAGTCGATGATTATGGGGCGCCCGCTTCAGGGGTTGAAAGTCGATTCTCCTTTTGCTTCTATCGCTTTCATCTCTTTTGTGCTAAAAACTGGTTAATGATTGTTGATATTGGAAATTGAATTTGACAGCCTAAAGGAAAGTGTGTACGCTTCCGATTCCTTGGAGTGGGATCGTTTTTCTGGATTGAGGTATGAAATTAGAGGAAACAGTCGCTATCAGTTTTCCTGGGTGGTATAATTTTTCTTATCAATTTTAGTTGAATAATATTGATTTAAAAAAAGTGGGCAACATTGGAATTTTAAAGTTTCATTATACATTTAACGAATGGATGGTTTCGTTTTTAAGGTTTTAGCTCAATAAAATTAATCTTAAAGCTCGCTAACAATTAAGTAAATTATTTAACGTGAAAACAAAACGTTCAAAATGTGAAATAAACTCGTAACAATTGAATGGTAAGGATTTTTCAGAATACTGTACCCGTAGATATCGTGCTTAGGAAAAACATGAGCTATCGAAAGAGATAAAAGAAGTAAAGTACAAAACGAAAAAAGAATACACCCAGAAAAAGGAACTTATCGCCCAAAAACCAACCAGTGTCCTTTTGTCGCAAAAGCGATCTGCCACCTCCGGGAACTGCTGAAGTAACTCACCGCACACACCGGACCGTTACTCGATGGACCGCAGGGATCGCTTTAGCGTAAAACAAGAAGCCCCATCTGGTTGGCCAAATTTACTTTCCCGAACCGAAGGCTTCTTTTGTTTGCGGGCGAGAAAAGGGATACTAATTGAAAATAAACGTAAAGCAAATAATGCGTCATGACCGTCGACGTTTTTCGGTGGTGAAGCATTATCTGATGTGATGTTGGAATCGCTGGCCCGGAGTTGGACCGTCAGGCTGGATGTCGAGAATTTTCCACCGAAGAAACTTCTGTCAACTTCACCAAACAGTTCATTGTTTTGCTTTTTTTTTGTTCTTGCTGTACTCTGACGTCCGACGAAAGTGTTCTGGTTGGAGTTTTGTTTTTGCGAGACAAGAACTCGGTACTAGAGGCCAAAATGGTACTCGTGGGAGAGATGTGCGTTTTTCGTTCGTTTCCTTTTTGCCACAGCGAGCGAGAGGGTTTCACGGATTGTGCTCAGCTTGCCTTTGTTACGGTCACCGATACCGGGTCGAAACAATAGGTTCGAGAAAAAATGGGAATCTACCATAACGTGACAAACCCACCCATTTGACGGAGTTCAACACCACTAGCACTAGCAGATCATCTTGCTAATGAGCGTCGTCGGTTCGGTTCGGTTGGTCGTCCTATGCTGGAAGTGAAGTCCTTGGGCCCTTTGATTTGGGGTCTCACAAACACACACACCTAGTTGTGAGTAAACGAATGAAATAAAGAAAAACAAGGCAAAAGTGAGTAAAAACTGTGCTCCGTTGTAATTGAGTAATGCTCGAACGCTGGAACCCTCGCCCTTGGTTTAGCAGATGCAATGCCCAATCTTTCCGACGGCAGTTTGTGGCCGGTTCGTTCCGGAGATGGTGAGCTTAGTGATACGACTTTTTAATTAAACTTTCCCGCATTATCTTCGGAGCAAGAAAAGTATGCCAGCTTATAGTGCCGGGTGCGAGTAAATGGAGCAGGAAGTGTAAAATGTGTTTTTGTTCTATGTGGTGTGTGTGTTTAGTTTTCTGATTAGGATTGTTGTGTGTTTGGACTTAACGTAATGATTATTTTCAATCCAACGCCACTTTAAACTTGAGATCTTAAGCCTTTACAATTCAAAATTTTTCGGAAGTTTACAACTTTTGTAACAAATCTTTCATTTATTTAACAAATCTCGTCGGTTTTGGTTTACAGTGTTTACGTTTTTTGTTTGTTTTCTATTTTGACAGTTATGACGCATACAAATATAAATACAAATACAAATATAAATACAAATAATTAACTAATAATAACTAATTCATTTGTTGTCTTTGCTACTATCAATTAGCTAGTTATGTGTAAAATATAAATATGCAAACCTTCACAAACCACTGCAAACTGCATCAAATCTTATGAAAGCACAAGTTTGTATTTGCTTCCATATGGAACCAGCTTAATTGACCTGGATTCTGGAATAACATTGAATCTAATTATATTGTTCACGTGTACTTACGGGCAAAGGTGTCATCGGTGGGTACCGAGTGCCGTGCAACGCTACCAGTTCAGGAGAATCCGATCCTTGGAGCTTGGATTGAACTTTGCCAACACGATTGTACACGATAACCACTTATCTTCGATCATAACTTGGCCAAACTGAGCAAACTCCGACTCAATCATCATTTCTGTTTGTAGTCTCACCTTTCCCGTCGCACTTCCATCCCTTTCCGAGCATCCTGGTACTCCGGCCTTGCCTCCGTTTTTTTTTATGGATGGCGAACGTTCTGTTTCGCATAATAATCATCCGCCTTGGCGATACACACTTTTTGCATTTTCCACGAACTTGGTTCAGCAAAACACTTCACGCCCGCACTGTCTTACCCGGTGGAACAACAGCAGCAACGGTTGTGTCTCGTTCTGGAAACGAACCACTTTGTTCTCACCTCATCATGAGATAACTTTCCATCGGCAAAGTTTCATCGGTTATCACTATCGCTAACTTGGCCGACTGCAGGGCGACGGTAGATTACGATCCCTGCGAGTGGTTTTGCTATTACTTCGCATAGGCACACTCACACACACACACACATACGCTAGCTAGGTTTCTCTGGGATTATCCTACCCCAGAGTCTTCCTTCTCAGTCTCCTCCGACCAAAGTGATCTTTCGACAAGGTTCCGTAAAGTTCTTCCGAAGGGTGTAGACCGATGGAGGAAATGAGGCAAGGAAAGGTAAGCAGTGCTGGAAGGCGTTTTGTGTCGGGAAGCAGTGCTATAGGCATCCCTTCGGCCAAGGGATTGAATTAAAGTATCTCCCATGGTGACAGGAAGATCTCTTTCCCATCATCGGACCGGACCCTTTTATCCTGACGCTCCATCAACGGTCCCGCCGCACAACTGTTACATCCTGGGCCCGATAACCGTCCCACAAGCGCCACAGCTTCTGCTCATCCCACCGCTCAAGAGGGATCCTTTCCACCTTCGGGGCAGTAAGTAAGTAAAGTGAACTTTCTCGTGTTTCGATGAATGCAAAGTTTGTCGATACCACCTTATCGACCTTCCGAAAGGCACTCGGGCCGGGATGGACTGCCCGGCACCCAGCAGCAACCTGAAGCCATGGCGCTGTGTACGATCGACGTACAAACACAGGCTGAGGTTAGTTTAGCTTTACGTAAAGTAGACCAACAATTTTGGTAGGTATAAGATTCATGGAAGTTGTGAAAGTTTTTGTTAGCGAAAAAGTTGACGAGCAGTAAACCGGCCGGAGTGGTCTACGATCGGGCAAGAAAGTTTTTGAGGTTCATTTAGTCAACAAAATAAAATGCACTGCTGCAGTCTAGGTTACCTATCGGATGATGTAGATGGGGGGTTATCAAGGGAGAAATGTGAGAGCAGTGCAGTGTGCAAGAACTGGAGTTTGTGCACCTGATCTTCCTTTGCTGTGAGTATTTTAATGAATATTACAAAAATTGAACAGCAGAATCATGAAGAAAAAAAGGAATTTTCCAAGGACAAGGACATAAACGTTACTGTGTAATCATAGCTTTACAGTTGAAACCAAAGTTGAAGAACATGAGAGTAACCTTTCTGGTCTGAGTTATTAATTAACAACTTAAGTAAAAGAAATTAAAGGAGCAACATTTTTCGCATATCCTATTCATTTGTTACTTTGTGATTCACATTCCCTCGAAACAGTCTTTTTCGATGGAAAAGTTCACCTCCATGGTATCCATGCACATATGCCGAAGGTACCGGAATGAAGGATAATGAGAATAAATTGTTAATCAACATATTACTGCCACCATTTGCCGGGGTTGCTTTGAACAGTCGCTGTAGGTGAGTTCGATGACATTTACTTCGCTTCGGTGCGTTCGTATCACGGTGTCTGCAGATATATTTGGGCCAGCGCTTATGCTGTGACAAATGCCGAAGGATCAAGCTCGAACGATGAATGAATGTTGAAATATGACAATGTGTTACAAAAGAGAGAGTGAAAAATACGTGTACAAAAAACGAAATCCCTGCAGACGGGAAAGATTATTTTTATGCACACTTTTAACACGACTCCCTATGCGTCTTAAAATGGCATTTTGGTGTTCTGCATGACGATGATGGGAGGAGAAATGGAGAAGTTTCATTCACGGTCTCAATAGGTTCTAAAAGTGTGACAGTTTTTTTTTATGCGCTTCATATGTCATTGAAGAATAAGTATATAAAGTTCAAAGTTCATTGATATTGTCGCTTTTGATAAAAAGTCCTAGTATACCAATCAACGATAATTGGCGTCTCCATTTTTTTTTTACAAACAAACATTAGATTTGGAGTGACAAATACATATTTCTCCGAATTATGGAATGCTTTCTATTGCCAAAGATTTATTTTTGTAGTACAATGAATTATTTCACATTGGAGCGTTAGTTAACAATGTACTGTAACTTTGAAAAAGATTTTTTTGTATTTCATTTTTGGTGCTACAACCTCAGAAGGTCTAGAAACTTTGAAATGAAAAACCAGTTTGTGAGCAGTCAATTCGAGAAAATGTTCCATAACGAATTGGCTACCAATTCTTTGCTTGTTAATAAAAAATATCTCATTACGTAAAAGCATACGTCTCAAAACAGTTATGTGGATAGAATATAGATCTTTGGCTCTACAAATTCAAAAGATTTCGCCTTGCCTTATCAACTAGCTTCGTAAATTTAGGTAAACCGTTGCAAGATATTACTTCTCGACGGCGTGGCTGCCTACAATATTTCAATTATTGTTTTTTGGATTTTGATAATTTTTGCTGTTTCAATCGATCTGGAAGGTGTCATGCAACATGCAGGCTTCGACATTAGAGACTCGATTTTTGCCTGATATCTGATACTCCTTGGTTTCACGGATGACATCGAAACCATCGGACGGACATCTACAGTTGTGTGCGAGACTGAAATACGCGACTGAAAAACGCTGACGCTAGGGTAGAATTCAGGATCAATGCGATGAAGACTAAGTAGCTCCTTGCGGTGTTTGAGTCGTAACAACGTAAGCAGTAAGATTCGATGACGCTTCCTTGAAAGATCAGAGGAATTCATACCTATTGCAAGCTCCACAAACTGCTGCAATCCAGTAGACTTCAAGAACGCAAGAAATGCACGATATATAACGATATAGAATGAGCTGATAAGCCCGGCAGTCCTCTACAGGTACAAGCCTTGTACAATACTGACAGAGGACGTCAATACACTTGCAACTGGTGTCTTTCTTTAGCTTTGTGTGATAGCAGGGCGCGTGCAGAAAGAGAATGACCCTCGAGATAGTAGAACTGTTTGATGGTGCTGATAACATATTCTAACAGTGGTCAAATCTGGTAGGATACTAATGTTGGGACATGTGATGAAGATATCGGATTCATGCCCCACCAGGAAAGTGCTCGCCGGCGACTCGTTCAGCACTACAGCACAATGCCGAGTTGGCTTAGATCGTTGTTCGTTGGAACGATCATATGAAGTCGAACCGCAAGAGATCGCATTCAGCCGTTGGTAGAGGAGTGCAGTTGTAGACCAAGTTTTCTGAAAAAGGACTGGTTCCTAGGTCCTGTCTACTAGACATATGCTTACAATGGGCCAAAAAGAAGACTGAAACGCGAGGCCGATAGGATTGGATTGAGGATCAATGCGACGAAGACAAAGTACCTGCTTGCCGGAGGCTCTGACCGTGATAGAGCACGACTCGGAAGCAGAGTATTAGTTGACGGCGACGATCTTGAGGTAGTAGAGGAGTTCTGCTACCTTGGCACGATCATAACTTCGGATAACAACGTAAGCAGCGAATCCGTAGGCGCATTGTTCAGGAGAATCGTGCCTACTACTGGGATCCACAAACTCCTGAGATCCAGAAGACTCCAACAACGCACGAAATGCGCCATATATCGTACACTGATACGGCCGGTAGTCCTCTACGAGCACGAGTCCTGGACTATGCTGGCGGAGGACGCCAATGCACTCGCCATTTTCGAACGGCGGGTGCTACGAACTATCTTTGGCGGTGTGTGCGAGCAGGGCGTGTGGAGAAGGAGAATGAACCACGAGCTAGCTGAGCTGTTTGACGATGCAGACATCCTGACGGTTGTCAAAGCCGGAAGGATACGCTGGTTGGGGTACGTGATGAGGATGCCGGACTCATGCCCTGCCAGAAAAGTGCTCGTCAGCGACCCGTTCGGCACGAGGCGTAGAGGAGCACAGCGAGCTCGCTGGCTGGATTAAGTGGAGTCTGACCTGAGGGATATCGGATGCAGCCGGGGGTGGAGGAATGCAGCCATAGACCGAGTTTCCTGGAAACGAATTGCACGCCAGGCCCTGTCTACTAGACGTGCTCCGTAGGAGCAGGCCAGCAAAGAAGAAGAAGAAAAAGAAGACTTTCTGGTTTTCAGTTCTAAAGCTAAGTAGATCATGCATCTAGGACATCGAATGAATTGCTAAAGTCGCAAGACATGTTTTTTCCTTGTATATTAAGATGCAATTTAAAAAATATAATGCAAGGCCTACAATTGAAAAAGATCAATCCAGGAGACATGAAATTGGTTACCAGTGTACCTGGTTTCATAACAAATATTATCAATCAGATCATTTAACTATGAGTGAACCTCTGTATCTTTAATTTTTATTCTATTTTTCAAAAATAATTAACATTATACCTCTATAAAGTCTCATTTGACTCGTCCTAATCTAAAATGCATAAAAAAATTCTTTTGGAAAGCAAACAATTACTTCTTTCCAAAAATTTGGTTAGCACAATACACCAACAAAATATCTAACACTGGTGATCGCATGTTGTTGATGATGACACGCACGATTCCCATTCGTATCACCGATCCTCGTAACATTCCGGTCGCACAAATGAAACTTCCCGTTCCCCGTTTCCCGAAAGCTGCCGAAAAACCTGACAACATTCCGTGACCTTTTTTCGCAATCAGCGAAAAATGTGTAACGACCAACAATGGGCAATGGTACGAAATCGGGATGGTACAGCGGACAGGTAGCTTTTCGCATATATTATATGTATACGCTGTGCAAAACACAACAAAGAAAGAAAAAGCAACAAACGAAACTCAGAGCTGGATGATGGCACGAACCGTCGCGTTCCTCATTATAAAGTGAGCCCCGTAAATTCGCACACCAATTTGCGACCACACGGGACAGACGGCGTGGCAAAGATTCATACGATAATCACGACACTTTTTCACGCCATTTCGGCAACGACGAGCTGCCCGAGCATTGAGTGCGTTTCGAGGAAAGGCAGAAGCTTGCAGGGCACACAGTTAGAAATGCCAAAATTAGGACCACTTGGAAGTAAACGCTGGGTAGGCAGGTTGGTGGGGTAGCCTTGTAAAGGATGGAAAACTGTTCGATCGTCATGCTGGTTTTAGCGTTCGGCGTGATTAAGCATTCGAATGGCGTATTCCATTTACACATTACCGATTTCTGTATTTCGTCATTCCCGGTATCCCGAGGAGAGGTTCCGTGGGAAATGGTTTCCGAGAGCAAAATCAATAATGTCCACCGGTACAGAGCACGCGGATTGTTACCCACATGCATTCCTTTTTAACCCCCTTTCGGTGTGCTTGGCACAATATTGTCGATCGAACGTGGGACATGGTCCTTGGACGTTCTGCGATGCATGACGAGGATACGATTTCTAGCCGTCTCTCCGTTGACCCTTTGCTGCTCACTAGAACGTCCGCTGCCACGCACCGGACACTGCATGAATGTAGTATTTTTATCACCCGAGCGTACCTATGTTTGTTCATGTTCATTCGTCAATGTACCTTTTGCGCTACCATTTCTCGGTACACGGGGACACTCATCCTGTTGGCACCTTTCGATCATTCATCAATATGCAAGCCCCCTATGGTCGGGTGGAGAAGTCAGGTACAGTCCGCTTGTTCAGTCCATTTGCGTCCGAGTTGATGGTAAGTCCTGTCCGGAATTTCGTTGTTGACAAAGGGGGTTATCGGGTAGAGGTATCTAAATCAACAGCGTTGATTCGCTAAAGATTGGGTTGTCGGTGTAGCTAGTAACATTTTCAAAAGTTTGATATGAGTTTTCTTGTGAGAAGGAACATTTATACATAAAGCAAATTTTTATAAAATGTTTTAAAGCTATTTGTAAAATATATCTAAATTTATTATAAATATGAACTAGGTGAACAGTTTAAAAATTTAAACCATTAAAATCAAAATCAAACACTCTGTTCTTACGTGGTGGGCTAGGTTCTAGCGGTGCCGGTCTTCGTACGGCAGGGTCGGGTATAGAATTCTGTCCAGACCGCTTCCCCGTGCGCAGGACTGACACAGAAAGCCATGAATAGCAGGAAAAGACGTGACGAGGTTGTAGTGCCAAGGAATAAGGAGAGGTTGTTACTTTGCACAGTGGTCCAATTTAGACCGAAGGACGGACATTTCCAGCAAGGTTGTTAAACGTTATTGTTTTTAAATGTATAAATGTAGCATGAAACAATGTGCAAAATTGGACAATTGTTATTTCATGATTTTTTTACAAAGAGAATGCACAGTTTACTGTACTTTTCTTCTTCTTTCTTGGCCTAACGACCTCTTAAGGTCATGCCTACCATTTCTGGCTTACTAGACTAATTGATACCGCATAGTTGGTTAGTCAATCCTCACTATGGGGGAACGGCCCAGATGAGACTTGAACCCCGGTCCTGCCGTGTGAAGACCGGCGCCGCTGTCGCATCACCACCGGGCCGCCCCGGTACTGTACTTTTAAACATTTTGATTCATGCCCATCGTCAAAATTAATATTCGCTGGATTTTGTTTTTCAAAGTAAAATTAAAATAAATTTGTTTAATTAAGGCAATTTGAATTGCATGAAACGAATACAAGGATTGCTTGGACTGTTAATCAAATTATCATAAGATACTCATAAAATTTTGTCATCTAATATTCTTAAAGGCAATAGCAGAAGATAGCTGTATAAAAAAGGGCTGTACTACAAAAGGTTGAATTATTGTAAAGCTTATTGATTTCGTGAAATATTTTTTACAGATATATTTTTGTAACATCAAAAGATCTACTTAGCTTCCAAAAAAATAACAAACAAAATTTCTCCTAATGTTTGCTTTTGGACCAATGTACATTTTGGGGCAAACAGTCGGTGCAGCTAAACTTTGTCGCTGAGTTGCTAATTTTTCACCGAACTCATTAATTTTTGACTCAAAGGCATCGATTTTTTACTGCAGATCACATATTTTTGTCGCTTGATCGAAATAGAATAATAACAGAATGAATTCGAAAGATGTTTGGGACGATTGGAGAAATTATTGAGCAATATTAATGAGTATAGCTTAAAAATGCTCTGTTTTATGTTATATTATGTAGAACTATACGTCGCCGAAGGAGATATTTATATTATAAATCTGTACAGAAACTTGGGTTCTTTCGTTAAAATTTTAAACGCAAAATATTGGTGAGTTTGAGTCAGAAAAATATTACGCTCTGTGAAAAATGGTTGCCTCTAGTTTACTCAAAATTCATGCATTAGCATCAACATTTGACGACATTGACTGTAAATTTATATCTTAGAAAACGTTTAAAATTGGTAAAACAAATATAAATAGGCTTCAAATAATAAAAATATTGCTACAAGAGAATCAATCTTACAATATTAAATTTAACCATCAATTTAACTAATAAGTTTTTAGGTAATTATGGTTATTTATCTTTTTTTGTGTTTACAATTCTAACAACTTCAGAAATATAAAATACAACTTGCAAAATTTTCATTGCTTTGGAGCAGTTTTCTTCCGTTCCTTTGCATTTATTGCAGTAATCGTTCACCTTAAACAAGCACCAACCATATTCTAATTTGTATTCCATTGTAATTTTAATGGGCAAACTATTTTCCCTTCGCTACAATGCATACAAAAGATCGGTACGCACACACATACCATTACTCTGCGAACGTGAAATGCTACTATGCAGTCACCCGTACAAGGAATGGTTGCATAGGCATCACCGATGATTCGTATTCAATCGATGTGGTTCGTGTTTTCGTGACAACATTCGCTCTAGACCCCCCCC